>OW618037.2:1200000-1505217 GCA_939531255.2 Thera britannica
AACACACAAGTTGTTTCAAAACATCACAAACAAAAGCGAGTTACTAGGACGAGTCACTTGACACTGCACTCGTTTGTTCTCTGTACTAGACAAACATTATTTTAAATTCGTGTTTTGACACGCTTTCGTGTTTTGTAGAGCTTGCTTTTGTGCGAGAGACAATACCTTTAGGATATGTGACTTTTTGAGTACCCCTGTATAAAACTGGATTTTTACTATTAATTTTTCTTCTTATTGTGTGTGTCTCTTATTGTGTTTTTCAACCTATTTTGCAAAGGATTTTAAGTGCGCCAACTTTGTGCACATTGACACAGTCATGTTTTTAAACTTTAAATCTTAATGTCATCATCATTATCAGAAGTCCACTGCTGGACATAGGCCTCCCTTACACATTTCCAGGAAGAACGATTCTGAACCCTTTCCATCCATCGACTTCCCGCGATCTTAACAATGTCGTCGGTCCATCTGGTGGGTGGGCGCCCTACGCTTCGTCTTTCGGTTCGTGGTCGCCATTCGAGAATCTTTATTCCCCAACGGTAATCTTAATGTAGGCTCTGTATATCACATTAGATAGATAGATAAAAAATACTTTATTGCACACCACATAAAATTAACAAGAGAATACAGAAAAACATCAAAGTGGAATACAATGAGCGGTCTTATCACTAAGAGCGATCTCGTTATCTACAAACAAATTGTACAGGAACTCACTATTGCGTAAATGTTATTCTCTATCTGTTATCCTGTATGTCCTATTTTTAAATAAATCTTTATTATATCTTCTTCGTGTACAGATTTTTTTTAATATTACACCTCTAGGTAGTTATTTTTTTCAGTAAAAGCCAAAACATCCGGCCAAAAGGTCTGGAGTAATAAATGTGTGTTGCAAAACTCACAAACCCTTACTTTACTTTATTAGTGGGGTGAAACAGGATTTGTGTCGCGAAAATTAGTGTACATTCCTGTTTTTATCTGGCGAGTCCGGAAGAGGTCAATGTACTCATGTGCTCAAAAATATTTGGTTCGGAATATGGTTAGAAACAGCTAGGGGTTGAAACAAGTGAAAGTTTAAAATCAGACAGACTTATCAAAATGCAGCCAAGTGCGAGTCGGACTCGCCCATGAAGGGTTCCGTAGCATCAAGTAACATAATATAAAGGTTCTTTTTTTTAAATACCACCGACTTGTGAACCTCTTCTTTTTATTTAAAGTACGTTAAAAATAAGGATGGCAAGTAGATTACCAAACATGTTAATTTACAAAATAAAAAACATATAAGTACCTAATAATAATAATAGAGCACTGGTGGTCTAGTGGTAGTGGTAGTGGTTCCGATCCGAAGGTCGTGGGTTCAAATCCACTCGTGTACCAATGAGTTTTTCTGTCGAAAAATGTATGTGCACTATGCCAGTACTCTTAAAACGGTGAAGGAAAACATCGTGAGGAAACCGGCGTGTTGTAGAACCTAAAAAAGTTCGAGCAACACGTGTCAAGGGTCACGCAAAAAGGGCCCACCAGCGGCCTACTTGCGGAAAAACCTGCCCGCACATCAAGTGCGCATGATAAAACTTGCCAAAACTTGCCAACCTAATAATAATAATATTTTTTTCAACAGGGTTTAACCCTTTTTTAAACCCATTGAAAAGCGAGTGAAAAAATGTGCCCGTGATACTTTCTAACTTCCATCTATCGGATACAGATTTCATTTTTACAAAAATAAGTTGGTACCTTTGCTTGTTTCCAATTGAGCTGAATTCCAACAAAATCGAGCTGTTGAAGGCCTGATTGTATAACAGTTCACCTAGTCGGCAGCTCTTGGCGACCACCCAACGACGTGTTCTGCTCAGCCCACCCCATTCCAACCAATGACATTATACATACAATAGACATAGCATTTCATATATAAACAATAGCCAGGTCGGGTTGGAGAACTTCACAAAAACTCTGGAACCAAAATATTTCGCTAACCTTTAAGGGGGGGCACGGAATTAGTGCATAAAAAAAGAGCCTTTTTCAGCCGAGTTTACTCTTAACTCTTTCATAATCATAATCATAATAACTTTATTGGGAACATAGGTATAGATAAACCAGTCTAAAAATGCACGCCCCTCCACCACGTTTACTCGACGTTGACTCACAGCAAAGTACTTAAAATTTGATCCTTGTAATGTAAGTGATAAAGAACAATTTACATTGACTGACTGAAGTAGTGGGGCGTGCAGTTTAAGATTGGTTGATCTCAATATACCTATGTTCGCAGTAAAGTTATTATGATTATGCTGATATCAGGGTTTGTGTAAGATACAACTAAAATAGTATGGAGTTAAAAAAAAATACAAATTATTTTCTTTTTCTTTTACAAGAAGAATTGATTTTCTTGTAATATTAAGACGCTAAAAACCGTGGAACACCTTCTGTTTGATTTTGATCCTTCAACGTTTTCCTGGTTAAAAGTTAAAAACCACTAAGTTAAACTCCTTTGTAGGTATGTCCATGTTTTCTCCTTTGCAGTTTTTCAATGATGAAACATTAAGGAACTTCTTTTTTATAAGTTATTTATTTTATGCCACACAACAAGAGTTTTTATGTGATGAAATCTTTCACAAAGACCTTTACTTACTACCTTAAGTACACTAATAAGCTTTTCCATTCTTTGCATGTCCACTTCGATCAACTTCTCGGCCGCCCGATTGCATTTTCAGTCGATTTCTTTTGTAGAAAATAGTTTTTTCTCTTCTAAAACTCTTTTCATTAAGTCTATGTCAGAGTTCCGTAAAGTTCACGTCCAGAATCTTGCGGGGTTTCATTTGATTAGTGCCTGCCTGTCTTGTTAGCGAGAAGAATCAGTGAAGAACAAGTTAGTGAACCTTATCATCATCATCATTCGCAGTTTTCTAGATTTTTCTATCGATTAAAATTGTGGAATGAAACATGAGACAGACTGGTCATTTGTCAGCGCCTTGCTTTTATGAACCCTTCAGGGCTACCACGAGCTCCATATGGTTATGGCTATGGCTGTCAAATTGTGTATAGATATGCTGACCCACACATTCATTTTCTTCTTGGGTTTGAATGTGTTGACACTGTTTACACAGGGGTCATGTAAGCCCATTTTTAAATGCTCACTCAATCTTGAAAATAAGGCATCGACACAAGCTTCACTTAGCATGCCTATTGTTTGGAGTGATGAAGCACAACGCGCCCAAGTATCTCTACGAGAAGATCGCGAAGTTATCATTTAACAGGTCCTGCGAACGTCGCCAATGCTCGATGCAGCTCTCAACACAGCGCCACAGAACGACTGCTTTTAGAGGTAGTTTCCGCTACGCTGCATCGAAGTGTTGGAACAACATTCCCCCACCGATCAGGAACCTGCAGAGTATATACGGGTTCAGAAAAAAACTTAAGTTATATTTATTAGACTGGCAAAAAAAGCAGGAAACTCTTTGACACGATACAAGCGCTATATAATTACGTATTTTTTATATAATTTTTTTTTTCTCTTACAGTTGGATTTTTATGATGTTTTTTGTTTTTACTGTTAATTTACTATTAGGTCTTATGTGTATTTACTTTTTGATTATTATGTGTATTATATAGTAAGTATTTAGTTTTCACGTCCGCTTATGGTAGGTTTTTTAAATAGGACCTAGCGGAAGACCAGCGTAGGTTGTTGTCAGCCTGCATTATGCTGAGCTATGGTCCCATTTGCAGCACTTTTTGTAAATAATATTTCTACCTACGACTTCCTTTTAATTTTGTTTTATTTTGTTTGATTTATTTTGTTGTTGCTAGTTATAGTTTGTAGGTGTGTATTTATTATGTTATGCTTAGGTAGTTATTAATATGAATGTTTTCACTGTTTTTTTATTATTGATGTGTTGCAAATAAATTCATTTTCATTTCATTTCATTACACAATTTTGACAGCCATAACCATATGAAGCTCATGGTAGGCCAGCTTATCTCTCGTCCGATTCCCAACACATCCTACTTACTTTTACGTTTGAGTGTGTACCAGTTAATAATTTCCATAAAATAGAATAGAAATATATTTTTCATCCCACCAGGTCTGAAAGTGTGTTTTTGCTGTTTAATTTCTGACTGGAAAAGCCGTTTTTATCCGCTAGAGGATAAAGTAAATTTGAATTTGGAATATCGTGTTCAATAAGTTTGTGAATACACAACCTATTTACTTCTACCTCCATGGTGCCGAACTTATCATACAACCTTTTTTATTTTGTTAAAAAGTCGCACCGTAACCTTCTTGGTGTATTTGTGAATTCAAAACTCCATTAAACCTATTTACTTCTACCTGCATGGTGCCGAATTTATCATACAACCTTTTTAAATTTGTTAATAACTCATACTCGGAACCTTCTTGGTGTGTTACTTTTAGTCGCGCCATGTTCATTTTTGCATTAGTCATTTCCTCGCTGAGGTGGGATGAAAAGTTACGTGTTGCACTCGAGTGCAAAGATTTTTCACCTTGTGCTCTTTTGATTCCTTCGGCAACGCTTAGGATTCTAACTTTTAAACCACTCGCTACGCTCGTGGTTAAACTTTAGAATCCTGCGCTTGCTCAGTCATCAAAATTGAGCACGCGGTTAAAAAGCAGCTTTGCACTCTTGTATAACAAATAACAATTGTTTCATACTTTTTTGTAGGTAGGTACGTAACGTTTTTTTGTAAAAATATATAATCTAATATTTGTTTTTTTATTCACCTAATTCTACAACCTTACAACCTAAACTTTACTTATAATATAGCTGTAAGCCTACCACAAGCTATGTCTGGCTCTGGTTTCGAGTCTGTGTGAGTGTTGACTAAATATATCCTACGTCGAAACTTCACACACACAGTGTAATACACTGGTGAGCCCTCAGCCCCTCACACAGACTCAAAACCAGAGCTAGAGACAGAGCCAGACAGAGCTTGGGGTTGGCCAACTGTTTCGACTTTCGTGGTGATTCGAGACCCTTTTTAAACCACTTTTGGTTTACTAATAGCTGGTCATAATAACAAAGTTAGGGGTAGCATTAGTCACGATTCAGTAACGACATGGGGTTCAAAAGCTTTAACTTTGAGGATTAATTGGGGTTGCTAATTTTTTTTTTTTTTTTTTTTTTTTTTTTTATACAACAAAGTTAGCAAACAAGCATACGGCCCACCTGATGGAAAGCGGTTACCGTAGCCTATGGACGCTTGCAACACCAGAGGCATCACTCGCGCGTTGCTGACCCTTTAAATATTTTAAAACGCCCTTCTTGAAAAGCCCCATGCTGTAATTTATAGGGAAAGCCTCGGCAGGAAGAGTATTCCACAACCTTAAAGTGCGCGGGAGGAAGTTCCTCTGGAACCGGACGGTGCGTGACCATGCCGGCTCCAAGGTATGTGGATGAGCCCTCTCCCTATGGCGAGCCGTCCGATGATAAAATGAAGATGTGGGCATCATTTCGAACAGTTCTTCAGAACACAACCCGTTGTACAAGCGGTAGAACACACACAGGGAGGAAAAGTCTCTCCTCAGACTTAAGGGTTCAATACCGCTTGTGAGCATGGGATCATCAACTATTCTCACAGCACGTCTTTGCACCGAATCAAAAGGACCAAGCTGGTATCCAGGCGCTCCTGCCCAGAGGTGACAGCAGTACTCCATGTGAGGTCGGACTTGCGACTTATAAAGAAGCAGTCGGTGACCTGCACTGAAGTACGACTTCGCCCTGTTAAGCACCCCGAGCTTTTTGGACGCCAGCTTTACCTTGTCTAATAGATGATTGCGGAACTGAACGTCACTGGAGATGTCCATGCCCAGGATCCCAATGCTCGTAGAGATGGTAAGCGTCATGTTCTGGAATTGAGGGGCCACAGTGAATGGGGTTTTTTTCGCAGTGAACGCGCAAACTTGTGTCTTAGTAGGGTTGAACTGAACCAGGTTTTGATCTCCCCAATTGGAAACTCTGGTTAATGAACCCTCTATTTCAGACACAAGTTTTCTTCGGCTTTCCTCCACCATGGAACGAGGGATGCTAGCACGGCCCGTGTAAAATGTGTCCCCAGTACTGTCGTCCGCATAGCAATGAATGTTATCAATAGATAACATGTCGTTGATATGCAGCAAAAACAGTGTCGGGGACAACACAGAGCCTTGCGGGACGCCAGCGTTGATGTCCATGCGATCGGAGCAACCACCGTCAACTACGGCTTGTATGCTTCTGCCGGACAAAAAGCTGCCAACCCACTTGCACAAACCCTCAGGCAGTCCATAAGATGGTAACTTCGATAGAAGACTCCGGTGCCAGACCCGATCAAAGGCCTTCGCTATATCTAGGCTGACAGCCAATGCTTCCCCTTGACTCTCAATGGCCTGAGCCCAACGATGTGTAAGATACACTAGAAGGTCACCAGTCGAGCGTCCGTGGCGGAAACCATATTGGCGGTCGCTGATTAAGTCGTGTTCTTCTAGGTATCTGAGGAGTTGCTTATTAATTACACGCTCCATGACCTTAGAGAGAAGGGAAGTTATAGCAATTGGCCGGTAGTTTGATGGGTCTGATCTATCGCCCTTTTTGGGCACCGGGTGGACGTGTGCAGTCTTCCACGAAGATGGAACCTGCCTAGTGGAGTATGAAAGCTCGAAAAGGCGCGCCAGAATAGGACACAGCTCTGGAGCACACCTCTTCAAAACTACTGCTGGTATACCATCTGGCCCGCTCGACTTATGAATATCAAGAGTGAGCATCTCCCGCCTGATCTCCCGTTGTGTAAAGGTGATTTCCGGCATAAAAATACCGCACCACGGGACGGGAGTTGGCACAGCTCCTCCGTCATCCAAAGTCGAGCTGGAGGCAAAGAGATTCCCTAGAAGATCGGCTTTCTCTTTAGCACTATGGGCCAGGTTACCATCAGGCTTTCGAAGTGGTGGCAATGAAGATTGACAAAAATTTCCTTCGGCAGCTTTGGCAAGCGACCAGAATGCACGAGTCCCAGATGGGTAACGTGCTAGCCGCTCACCAATTCTGCCGACGAAATCGAATTTGGCCCTGGCAACTACTCTCTTGTTGAACCTTGAAGCAGCATTGAGTTTACGCTTCACATCGGAAACATCTGAGTCCTCACCAGATCGAGCCGTGGTCCAAGCCTCATATGCTTCTTGCTTGGCCAGCCTGGCTTCCCTGCAAGAGCGATTGAACCACGGTCGCCGCTTCGCCCCCGCAGCCACAAGCCGGTTAGGAATGAAGCATTCCATCCCCGCCAAGATGGTCTCAGTAACGGCCGCGGCGCAAGTATCAACGTTTTCCGATGTGAAGCAAAGCCGCTTCCACGGGTACGACGCGTAAAATTCACGCAGTCCATCCCAGTCTGCTGATTTGTAGTGCCACATTTGACGCCATTGTGTTGGCCGAGGAGGAACGGGCCGAGCACAAGGCACTTCTGTCCGGACAAGACAGTGGTCCGATGACCCAAGTGGTGCATCCACTGAGATGAAGTATCCGTCCGGACGCGTGGTCAGCAGAAGGTCCAACAAGGAGTTTGTATGACTCTCAATATCTGGGATTCTCGTTGGAGAATTTACCAGCTGAGAGAAGCCATAGGCCAAGGCAAATTCATGAGCAGACCTTCCCGCGAAGTCAGTGGACCGAGATCCAAGCCATTCAACGTGGTGAGCATTAAAGTCTCCTAAAATCACTAACTCCGCGGAAGGATACTGCTCAGTTGCTTTGTCAACCGACAATTGCAGATGCTGAATAAGTCGGCTAGTGTCCAAATCTCCACTGTGAGACCTGTAGAGGCACGCATAGATACGGGTGTGGCCACCGTGATCCAAACGTACCCATAGTACTGACAGGTCTCTGTCTTCAAGGCCGTGAAGACGGCGACAGCAAACATCCTCCCGAACGTACATACATACCCCAGCACGAGGCACAAAATTGTGCTCTAGCTTGTACCCTGGGTAGTGCAGATAAGACGTGTCGGCGGGCTTGGATATTTGTGTCTCCGTAAGAAAAAGAAGGGTCGGCTGCGCAGACTCTAGATGCTGGTGAACAGCATTGAGGTTTGAGTGTAGGCCTCTGATGTTGCAAAAGTCCAATTTCATTGTGGACGAGGATGCCGCTGAAAAACTATTTTTCTTTTTACGAGCCATTCATATTATTATTTTTTGTTTTAGGGATAGAGGGGTAAGGGCGTTGGGGAATTGTTGTGCTGACAGCACAGCGAACAAAGGCGCAGTGACATTTCGCAAGAGGTTGTAGAGGTTTTGCAGTTTGCTGGCGCGGCGGGCGGAAGGGCCCCCGGTCCCCACCTGAAGTAGTGGTCGGGTCCACTCCGGTCTCCTTCTCCGGCACGACCATCACTCCAGGGACTTTACACATGCTGGCGATTCAGCCTCCCAGGGCGGAGGTTAGAGTATTCCCTGGGTTCGGGAACCCGTTCAGCCTGCGGGCGGCCAGCGGACAGCCGTTTCACCGGGTCTCCCTGACCGCCGCACCAACATGCCGCGCCTGCACACAACCAATAGCGGTATACTCACCGCTGGTCCCCAGCTGTCAACACAGCCATTCCCCAAAAGAGCTCTGGCAACCTTACTCACTGCAGGAACACAACACTAAATGAATAGTGTTATTTGACTGCAGTCTTCTGTAAGGCGGAGGTACTTCCCCAGGCGGGCAGCTCAAATTTGAACGGGAGACTCCCGTTATGCCCTACCTCCTGTTAAAACTTGTGATGTAACTTTTTTTATAGTAAAAGTGAAAAATCAAAATGAAATCAAATAGGCTCATTACCAAAGTTTTCAGGCATGCTGGACATTAGCCTCATCATCATCAACATCATCCGCAGCCCGACAACAACTTTTGTGTATAGTGGCGGAATGAAAATGTTCGTCGATATTCAACTTGATTTGTTCAACGTATCACGATCACATACTACCTTTTGAAACTGAATAGACAGAATACACGTCACAAATTATGTCAAAATGTGTTCATGATCAAGGCACTGGTGCAAGCGAAAACCGACTCTAAGGTGACGAACATTTTCATACCTCGACTGTACATAAGGCTTTTTTCTGTTTGTGTCATCCTTTCCAAGCCTGAATCAAGATTATTTGAGAATGTCAAGAGAGTACTCAGTGGCACGTCTAAAACTACCAATAATCAAAATTAGGTAAGTACTTTTAGGTATTTGATACTTTTGTGAGTGCACAAAACGGTATAAAATGTAATCAAATTTATTGGATTGAATTAAAGTGACTAATTGTTCTTCCAGGAAATGTTTATTCCTGGATTCTGTGTCTAAAAGATCTGACTCTTTTTGTAATATTTTGTCTTTTTGATATTTTTTTATGTTTTTTTTATATACAGGGTGTCCCATAAGTCAACGTCCAACCGAAAACGGGTGATGCGCCAAGTCATGACAGTTATCAGAAAAATATAAAAAAAAAAATTGTTATGTAACTTTCGAGTTCTGAGTATTTTCAGAAAACAGGAAAATCTGACACCCTGTGATGATCTTTTAAGTCCTGTGACTACAAATATTAACTTTTCATAAAACTTTTTTCTGCAACGTAAGCATGAATAACCCGTCTGTAAATAACAATTCAAAATTAAGCCATAACTGCCTCAGTTTTTAATGAAATCGTGGAGTTTTGGCCAACATTTCATTTCAGATAATTACATCACCCAACTTTAACCACCTGTATCGCAAAAAAAATAAACTACACCATCATGGCAAGTAACTTTAAAAAATGGCGCATTTATTCAGGATTCCAAAATAAAATTCAATCGAATTATTAGATCCATGTAGGACTGCACTTCAAGTATTAAATGGAACGCTTCAGAGCGAGGTAACGCCACATGAGTCATCTTTTTTCGTGCGTGCAGCCGGCTCCATCGTATTATAAGACGTTGTCACGTCAATAACCATGTAATAAGACCGGCGACGGGCGAAGGCAAACTTTAGATTAAAATCACGATTGAAGTAATCCTATGATTGAATTTTAATTCAAACTTTCACCTAACACTAACAAATTACTTGAAAACCCATGGTTATTACTCTTTCGACAAGATGGTGGCTCTAACTGTTTATTTATATCGTCGAAATGGTATTTACTTGTACCTGTGAATTGTGAGTCACTTAAAAACGCAGCGTAGGCATTTTAAACCCATGATTTAAAGGGTACAAACATTTTATCTCATGAAATAAAATTGATTGGAAATCCGGATTAGTTGAAAAAACATTTTTTATTTTCAAAACTAAGGAGTACTCTAGCAAATATTATACCATTTTGGAATCCTGGATAAATGCGCCATTTTTTAAAGTTGTTTGCCATGATGGTGTAGTTCATTTTTTTTGCGATACAGGCGGTTAAAGTTGGGTGATGTAATTATCTGAAATGAAATGTTGGCCAAAACTCCACGATTAAATTAAAAACTGAGGCAGTTATGGCTTAATTTTGAATTGTTATTTACAGACGGGTTATTCATGCTTACGTTGCAGAAAAAAGTTTCATGAAAAGTTAATATTTGTAGTCACAGGACTTAAAAGATCATCACAGGGTGTCAGTTTTTCCTGTTTTTTGAAAATACTCATAACTCGAAAGTTACAAAACAAATATTTTTTTTAATTTTTTTCTGATAACTGTCATGACTTGGCGCATCACCCGTTTTCGGTTGGACGTTGACTTATGGGACACCCTGTATATATAAAAGAGTCAAAAAAGCGTTTTGGATTCTCATGAGCAAAATTTGTGAAATAACTAGCAATACGAGCAGTTATTGCTGAAATCTTTTTAACAGGAGCTTATTAGATATGAACATTCTTGTATAATTTCTGCCATTACCCTTGTTTACAAGAGAATAATACTTCATCAATTTGTAGCAAGAAGTTGTAAGTTGATTGCCGGTTCTTCTAGCTTGGTCGTGTGTGGTAGGTGTATGGATTAATCTGTTATTGACGTTTCAAAGTTACCTTTGTGAGTACCTACAATCCCTCTTGCTTGCTGTCACGAGATAATATTTTCATCTTTACTTGCATGTTATAAACTTACCGCTTTACTGTTTACTTTTCATCATCACCAACCTATATCAGTCTACTGCTGGACGTAGGTATCTCTCAAGGCGCGCCACTGAGCCCGATCTTAATCAAAAGTAAACCTTGCCGAAGGGCGTCCTCCGGCAAGCTTTACTTTTAGTTTATGATATACATTTAATATTATATACTACTTAGAACACGTTTTTAAAAGGTCTTGTGGCAGATCAAGGTCTTGGCAGAATAACACTCTTTCAGGTGCACTTAAAACCCTTTCACAACGCTTGGTTCGTAAGAATCAGCATAGGAATTTGAAAAAAAACAAACACAAAGGGTTTTTCATTTATTTCAGTGATTACTGATTAGATAATTATTATAACATACGATACCTTACAGCTATTGATTCTAAAAAAATCATTTCCAATATCACCCTTAGCTATTTATTAAATTTTGGATTCATCCATGACAAAATTACTGTTACATGGTACTTAGCTAACGCAAAAATAAATACATAGCCTTGGCAAGGCGTTCAATACCTCATTAAGTCAATAGATAATAATAAATAATATATGTAAAAACGAAGACAATATTCTTTGGTTTAAAATTAAACTTAGCGTAACTGAATATATTATGTTGACATTTAAAACTTAAATAACAGACGGTATGTTGCCTTGAAATTAAAAAAAAATACAATAAGTGATACTTTGCCATCCTTACCATCCATACACCTTATTTAAACTAAATCATTTATTTAACTGTTAAAGTTATCAATTTTAATTCTAAGATTAATATTCTGAATTGCAATTTTATCATATCGATTAATTAACAAACAACTTTTGATTCTTGTTTTATATTTAACACTATCTCTACTACTGTTACTCGCTAGACTTCTAAATTTAGACTATTTTATACTAAGAAGGGATAGTATGAAAAAGATGATAGATCAAACGATACTTAAGTAAAAGATAACGTAGCAAATGATGAATTATTTGAAGTTTTACAAAAGACACGAGATTGTCAAGTTTTTTTACACTGTGCTGATGAGAAAATGTCTGTCAGTGATACAGATGAAGTACTAGCTGTAATACGAAGAGAAGTGAATGAATTATTGTCAGTACTCGCAAAGATACAAAAAAAGTGAATGCTCTAAAGATGTGTGAAGCATCTACTCGAACCAAATCGTCACAGCCAGAATGATTTTTCATACTTCATGTATAAGATATGATAAAGGGAAGGTAGATTAAATTTAATAGTTTTAAGTTAATTTATTTAAGTTTTTATTTTATTTTATACTATAATTTATCTACAGTGCGTAAGTTTAAATTTTTCTATTTATTTGAAAACAGGATTTATTTAATCCTTTTAAATGGAATGTTAGGTTAGCACTACACGAGACAAATATTGAACATTATAAAAATGCTCCATGAATTCAATCATTTAAATGTAAAATGTTCAATATTTCATATCCCAAGAATCTTAGATTAGATTTTAGAAGAAAGTTTATTTTGGAAACTACGTTAGATGGTAACTTAGCTGTCGAAAGGTAGAACTTCAATTTTGATTTATACTAAGCTACTAAAGAACTAGGTTTTAGTCAATTTAAATTTAGGTTTTATCTTTTTATTTATGAAATAAAACATTGAACTAAATCTGAGTTGGCTAATTATAAGATCGATGAAGCTAAGGACAAAGTCGCATACATAAAAGTAAATAATGATATCGAGACTGGAGAAGAGAAGAGAGAACGCTAAAAGCTAATTGTAAAAGCATTACAAGATAATGGCACTGCGGAATGTACCCGAGTTATAAAAAAGTATCCTAAAGTCAGCTTATCAATATTTGTTTTCAAACGAGATTATGTTGCCTTTTACTCCTTAATTTAAGATTTTTCTACTTTTACACCTTCCATATTTAATCCTTCCTCCTAAGTTTCCTTTATTGCCAATACCTTTACTTACATCTTCGCTTAATTTAGTGATTCGACAAACACATGCTAAGTTGTGACGTGCGATTTTAACCCTATTTAATTATATTTTAAATACGGACATTCGTGAGCTCAAAAAATTCGAATATCCATATTTATTGTTTTATCCCTATACGATGGCAAAGTTCACGGGTACGTCCGTGTGTCCGCTCAAAGTGACCTTTGATTGGCGCAGGGAAGAATCCACAGCAGCCCATCCAAACAGACGAAAGAGGAAGTTGCTTTTTTGGATGAAACTGTACGGATTCTTGTAATAAATAAAAAAGAAGACACTCTCAAGGCAACTCTCGTCGTAAATAAAAATATGAAAAAACCATAATCGGTTGTTACCGTTTCACATTCCATACGTTTACCGATTCCTTGACTTTCCAACTACTACTCCGCCCTCCTACAACTCCCCAACATTCTATACTAAAAATACAAAATTTTAACGTATTTACAACCATTTTTAAAAATTTTCCCTTTTTAAATTAACACTCATAAGTACATCCTTGCAGTCGCAGCCGAAATGTACACTCCTTACTTTAAGGACTAGAATTATTTGGGAACGAAATGCTACGAAAAACAATAATAACGTCTACATCCTGTTGTTTGCTACATTATGCTTTGTATTTAGTCGTCTGGTAGGTCTTGTGTCTCTTCTTGAGCATCTTCGAGACGACCCAGGTCTCCAGACGGTCCCAGGACACCAGACGGTACGCCGTGCCCATTTAACTGATAAATATTGGTGATGTTTGGTGGGTAAAGTAATAGTTACATAATGATGCACTTCCCCTTTTCAGCCCAGGGGTTGTTTTTCTTGTCAGGAGCGTGTATCAGAGGATCGTTTTTCTCGTTCTCCTCCACGTATTCTCGCATTCTGAAATTAAAAAAAAAACTTTAGATGCTTGCTTTTAAGTCAAAAGTAGGTGTGTACTGCAGTGCAACACGCATACGAAACAATTTTATCCGTTGCAAATCAAAAATGCTACCCAAAGACATAGTGTCGTAATGTACCTAGCTTTAAGACGTTTCAAAGTGATTCTTGCATCGTACTGAATAAAAAAATTTTGAGTTTGAGTTTACCCACGCGGATGAAGTCGCGAGCACAGTTTGTGGGTTCATAAATGACGGAGGTATGCAGTAACAACCATTAAAACAAAACGACTAAACTGATTTTGATGAAATTTACGTGGGACCAACCTGGAAAAAGCGTGCGTTAGTTTCAAATAAAAAAAGTTTTTTTAATTACCTACGTTTAAATGTTGAAGTTATGCTAAGTATAACAACATAAAAAAAAACTGAATTGAGAACACCCTTTTTTATTTGAAGTCGGTTAAAAATGAACACAGTACCACAAGCTCTGTCTGGCTCTGTCTTTGGCTCTGGTTTTGAATATGTGTGAGTGCTCACAAAGGTGTGCGTGTGACGTTTCGACGTAGGATTTATTAAGACAGCACTCACATAGACTCAAAACCAGAGCTAGAGACAGAGCTTGTGGTAGGCCTAATGTTTGTAACTTAGCTGACATGAATACCATAATATATAAGAATATAATGTAGCAAATAGAAATATGCCAGAGCGCCGAGACGGGAAAATAACAAAAATAAATGATGATAATTAGGAGCTGTCGAGGAAAACAGTCGTAGTAATAATTAATCTGGTATATTGTTACACAAAAGGCTTTTTGGATCCTTGAGAAGGCTTCTCATAACAATGGCTTCTTCATAATAATAGATGATTAATATTAACATTGATATGACCGTGGCGTTATAGTGGGACGTCGTAAGAGATGACTTACGAACGTACGTAGACATAAGTAAGCAAAAGTAAACACGCCGTGCCTGAGTATCCAGACATTTTGAGAACCTGTCATTTTGCTAAATAGACGTTCTGCTATACAAACCATTTGTTATTTGGACGTTTTGCTACATGGACATTTTGCTAATTGGATACAGTTATGCATAGTGAGTCCAAGCGCCATTTTCAGTTTTTTGGGAAATTACATAAACGTGTTTTTATTGGTAGAAGATTTGCATTTGCATCGTCAGAAAGTAAATCTATGTACATCGAAGCTTATATTTGTAATTTAACAAGTTACAAGAAAAAAACACAAAAAAAGTTTTTATTTTGGAATATATCGTTAAAAATGCACTTGGACTCCTAATAAATATGATGTTCTCATTTTGCAAAACGAGTCCAAGAGACAAAATAATTATTTATTCTGGAAGATTAGCTTTAAGTGCACGTGGAAACGAATTAATATGATGTACTCATTTTGCAAAATGAGTATAAGTATAACATAAAAATGTTTCCTGGACTATTTTCCTATCGTATAATAAAAAACCCTTGAATTTCCTTATTTACTCAGCATCTTATATTAGATGTTACAGAGGATTGATAAAAATTAATAAAAAACTATTAAAATGGCACTGATAGTAGGTATGTCCAGAAAATAAAACAATATAATTATCTAAAAAATATATTTAATAAACAATAATAATTTAAAACTAGATAAGGACTATCTCAGATATATCTTCAGCTTTCAGACAGACAGAAAAATGATTCATGATATTATTGGTCAACACCAACCCCAAACCTAGAACATATCGGGTAGGATGTAGGATGGAGTAGGTAAATAATATATAAATCTACTCTTCTTCAATAAGTTCCGGATCAAAAACCTAAATGGCCATCAACACCTTCAACAACAATATCATCTTCAATCGTGTCATCAGAAATCAAATCTTTGTCAAATGCTACAGTGTCGTTTGGGATATTATGAAACAGTGATTTTAAATCTTTTAGTTTTTCTCTGAAACTTTTTGTCCTTTCCTACCCTTTCTTCACTTTACATCAATTGCTAAGCTTTCTTCCTCTTCTACTGCTCCTGCCTTGACATAATGAGGCAATGGATGATTTTAGGTTTCCTTTATCTGGTTTATTCTTAACCAATTATTATTGACCTTCTCGCCCACTGTTATCTTTTTTCTGTTGACAATAGCTTTTTCCTTTTCTTCAGTATTTGTGATTCTTTGTTCTGCAGCTTGCCATAACTTTCTTGTAGTCTTGTGGAGTATAAAGTATTAATTGCAGTTTCAGAAATATAGGGTGCTTTTCGAGGAGAGATCATCAGGTCTATTTATATACTTTTTTGCTATATTGTACGCCCGAAATAGGTAAGCTGTTGGAACATTATTACTTTTAAGATCTTTTATACACAGTTTCACAATAAAATATTTTAATCTTTATCTTTATACGTGTATTCTGGCCTTTATTTTTTTATTCTGTTCTCCGCAATAATTAAGTTGACCAAAGAATTAAGTTTTTGACTTTGGTAAACTAGTATAATATGTGCTTCCTTAAACATGATTTGGGTTCTTCTGCCAGCCTCTCCTTCCACCCAAACAAAGATTACGTTCAGAAGTTACAAACAACTGTCGCGTAGACTACTGATGCGTAACACTACGTCGTTTGGACTAGTAATGTTTAATGGAAATGTGCTTTTTCATCATAAAATTTGGTTGTTAGTTTTAAATTGGTTGTTGGACTTGTATTGCATTTTAAAATATTTAGTTTGCTATAGAAGGCGCTTGGACTGGGTATCAAAAAATACCACTTAGAGTGAAGCTGGCTGCAAGAGTGTTTTTTCTATGGCTTAATTATGCCCTAGTGATTACGAAAATGCGAAAAAATCAAAAAATGAAATTTGGCGCTTGGACTCCTTATGCATAACTGTATCCAATTAAGGTCGAATTACATCAGACGAGCGAATGCTTATTCTATCCCCACTATATCAAATTCTTTTAGTGTGAACAGGCGTAGAGCATTTTTTCTTTGTTCTTAGTGCGTTCGCAAAGATTCTATGGAATATTCTAAAGGTCGATTTACATCAAACGAGCGAATGCTCATTCTATCCCCACTACAGCTAATTCTTCTAGTGTAAACAGGCGTAGAGCATTCCTTCGTTGTTCTTAGTGCGTTCGCAAAGATTCCAGGAATATTCTAAGAATGCTCGCTCGCTTGATGTAAACGGCGTAAGAGCGCGCGAACAGTTGCTTAGAGCGTTCTAGCGTGTTCGAACGTGCTCGCGCTACTGAGCGGTCTCATCAAAGCGTTCTTGTGTTCTAGCTCTTGTTCTAGCTCTAGCTTTTTGTTCGTTTGATGTAAACGCTGAATACAAGTTTTCGTTTACACTAAAAGAGCACGAAGGAATGCTCTTGTTCTAGCTCTAGCTCTGTGTTCGTTTGATGTAAATCGACCTTTAGACTAACTGCTCATTAGACCTTTTGCTCTGTTGGACATGTAGCTATTTAGACCTTCTGATCAGGAGGCCATCTATTGTACTATGGGAACCAGATAGCTGATATAATACTTCTGAAGAATAACAAGGGATTCACAGACGTAGACTCAATGAAATATTTTAAATTTCATTTATTTATTCAGTCAGAATTAATTAATCGTATTTGAAATATACAAACTTAAACTAGCACAGAAAAGAAATATTAAATAAAATGACACAAGAAAAATAAAATAAGAGTAACAATATTAAATAATGGCATGTCAAATATTACTATTAGAAACTAATGTGAGTTTTAATAATATGTCAAAAACTCATCTAAAATGTGAAAACCTCAGAATCAGATACTATCTAGTGTTTATTGTTTATTTATTTAACCAATTTATTTAATCTTAGACTCACAGTTACAATATTGTTTATCTTAAGCTATTCGATGTATTTTATACATTAACCAATTCGAATCTACATTTAAATGTTTTCTTTTTCTAATGATCAAATTTAATTTGTACGTCATCGTATTAAATATTTAAAGTAAACTTTAAATAAAAGCACTTCAGTCAAACACATTATGAACAATTACGTTTTTTATTTAGTTCCTAACAAATACATTTTCAATCATTATAATTAGTACTAAACGAAACGTACCTATATAGTTGACTATATAGTCGGAACGACTCCATTATATTTTTAACGATCATTAAAACCAAAATCGTTAACTTTTATGTCCAAAGTCGTTAAAATGAACAACTGTACTGAATAAAAATGTACCTACATTATTGTTCTTACTATATTTTTTCATTAATGGCAAGAATACCTTTTTGTTTTGATATGATATAGAAATTTGGAAAATGAACATTTTTGAGTCTTAATAGTCATAAAGTCATTTTTGCAATACGAGTACACAAATCTGGTAGGAACTCAATTAAATTATTTATAAATAAATAAATATTTTAGACAATCCACACAACACTATCTAGCCTCAAATTAAGCAGAGCTTGTACTTAAGTTTTTTTTTGTAAATACGTACCTAAAATACAATATATCACCCTGACAGAGAACAAACATCTGCGTTCACCACACAAATATTTTCGGTGGGAATCGAAGCGCAGGGCAGAGCTACTACCGATTTTTAAATGCTATTATTCTACAAAAATGTTGAAGAGCTAGAAAAAATTTGACTACTTTTAAGACCTAACTTTAAGACCCCTTGACATTATCGTTTAATATGTTCTACCAAGCTTATTAATTTAAAATAAAGTGACAAACTATCTACATTATAATGCCTGGAAATTCTCAATCTATAACAATATACACGTACCAACTACTGTCTATAAACCTCGGCCTACCTCCATGTTGCTTTACCCCATACACAAGGTCCATGTGATACTGACTTACACCTAAGAAATATGTATGTAACTAAACTAAACCATATTTATGATATAAATGTATTGAGTATTGAAGTTTATTGATGGTTGTCTGCATCTTAAAAACTTGAAGTGGCAATAACTACAGTGCCTGATTTATGAAACAAGTAGTCTTGTTTATTGGCTTACTGTCTTGACAGAATACCAGCGCATAGCTTCCTTACATAGCTAGGCATTATGCTGAGACAAGACCCTATTGGTGCTGTAGCGCACAGAAACACGACGCACTTCTCCAGTATCGATGTATCTCTTTGTATCTCTCTTCATTCAGTGTCCTTGTGTTTTACTGATTTATGTGTGCTTATGTAGTAAATAAATGTCTGTGTATGTCTTGAACAAGGTTTACGGCTCCTGGAGACTATAATAAGACAACCAACAGAATTGTCTATTGTGTCCCACTTTTCAAGGCTTTTCGTCTCAACAGTTATATAATTACGCATTGTCTTCAAACTATGTCTAGTCTTAGCTAGTATATTCTTGACATCGTAGTTGCATCGTTCTTCAAGGCTTTGCCGATGTAGGCTAAGTTAATGTAAGAAAGAGATTTGCAATTGAAAAATTTACAAATTAAACTTTACATTACGCTACATTATTTAAAATAAAATTATACAGATTGATCTCGTTCTTCAAACTATGCATATTAATGAGATAAAAAGTTTTTATCATTATTAACAATGTGATTGTTCATTATTTTGCTTCATAATTTATGTGAATAATACTTCATTTAATTAATGTAATGCATAATAATTATTAATACCTTGCATGGTATACCATATCACAGGGTAATTTTAGTTTGGGTTCTAATTTTACCTACCGGGAAATTTCAAATACCCGGTAGGTATAATAAATTTATGGAATAGTAGATAGCGAAACATTATAGAAACACGTGTTTCTGTAATCAAAAATTTTTACTTCATTTCGGCACAGTATAATGGCTTTAAAACGGTGCTGATGGTTTGAGATTCCCACAGGGCAAGTCAAAACAAAAGGCAAACAACATCAATGCAATAACAAATAACAATATACTCGTAGACAGAACCACAAAATAAGTTCACATTATTTTAACTTGTTAGAATACAGCTAGGTGTTTGATTGCGAAACAAACAGAAAAAAATATATTTGTACGCAACATATTTTTTTTGCAAAGTGGAGTCGATCTTTTTTATGGGGCTATTAGTTGTTTAATTGAATAGTTATACGGCTTTTATAACACGGTGGAAACGTTGGAAAATAAAAAAGGTAATTGCGATAAATACTTACCTATACACATTATAAACTCAAAAAAACAAGATAAACCAAGCATAAACACAATTATACCGATATTTGACAGCGATTTACTGATCATCGCGGATCGCTACTGATCGCCTAAAAGTGCTCAAGACTGAAAAACTTACCGCTATGGCAAGTTTAACTATGTAGTAGTTCTGCAAGATATTTTTTATCCTCATACAAGCGGCCGTCCGTGGCTTCGTTCGCCCTATTCCTTTTATTATTTTTATTTAAACATTTTATGTCCGTCGCCTGGTTCTAAGCTACCTCTCCACCAATTTTCAGCTAAATCAGTTCAGCTGTTCTTGAGTTATAAATATAATATGTAGATACCACTCCACTGTGTTAATATCATGTGTGTTTGAATTTTCCAATTTAAATCTGATCGTATCGGACATTGGGTTGGCTCATTTCACCATCAATACCGGACGAATGGATTAATTTGTTCCCGGGAATTGCATAATAAATCGTTCGACCCGATATTGGAGTAAAATTACTTGGATGCCACTCACACGAGCCGCGTACGGAAGTTTGAACATTATTCTGACGAGGATAAAGTGGATTGTGTTTTGGTTAGATAAATCGATGAGGGAACATAAATGGACTCGTCCTATGGACGGTAGTGTCTCTATCCCTATTCAATATAAGCAGTAAGTAATAGTGGCAGAAGATCGCAATGGCGAAAATGGGGGGAGGCCTTATTGCCTAACAGTGGGAGGCTAAGGGCTAGTAGTAATAGTAATAATAGTTAGTAGTAATACTCGAAGTTTTATTGTAAAAATAATAGCAATAAGCAGGTGTAGTTCTTTTTAATTGACTTCAAATAAAAAGGAGTAGGTCTCAATTCAGTTGTATATTATGCATATACAACCCTCTCTTCTTGTATCTCTTTCTCTCCTCTCCCCCTCTTTCTCTTCCCCCTCTATCTTCTCTCTCACTACTATGGCACAGATATAGCAATCACAGCTCAGTTGGTACTAGCTCTGCCTTCTGAGCTGTAGATCGTGGGTTCAATCTCTACACCGGACAAACATTGTGTGGTGAATTTATGCATCTCTTTTGAGGCTTGTCAAAAACAAAGACTGACATTTTTTATTCGACAAAAAGCGGTAAGCCATAGCTGGAAAAATCAGCCCTAAGGATTTTATCTATCAGGTCATCGGTATAAGGGACGATAAGATGGGGATATTGTTTTTATGACAAGTGCGTGGATTATTGAATAGATAAACATACCTGCTTCATTAGGGCACACGAGCTGGTATGACCGAGCTTCGCTCGGGTTTAAAAAAAATAGTATTATTATTCGCCAATAGATGTCAGGAAGAATCTGCTGGAATAGCTAGCAGTTACTTGCTCACAATCGCCAATAGATGGCAGGAACAGTCGTATATTGAGTTTATGCTTGATTATTGCAAAACACCAACTTCTCGTTATTTTATAAAAATGAATCCTAGCTCGATTTATCGCCTCCGAAAACCCCTGTATACAAAATTTCGTGAAAATCATTGGCGCAGTTTCTGAGATCCTAAATAATATATATATACAAGATTTTCTCGTTTAAAGGTATTGCTAAAATAAGATATTGCTAGTATTTTGTAACAAGTGAAGTTTACAAAACTTGAGAAATCGACTTCATGGTCAAACTGTTAAACCGATTTTTATGAAATTTCTATGGAACTAATCTGAAAGTATGTATACCTTTCAGTTAAAACATATTTGTTCAAATTGGCTCTTTAAATGACGATGTTTTCGCATTCATCAAACATAATAAAAATAACCGGATTTTTCTTTTTTATTTGAAGTCAGTAAAAACAGATGAATTTTTGACGTATTATGATAATTGTGAATAATTTTATTAGCGGATAGGTTAACATTTGATTATTATTATTTTTAATTATTGCGATTTTTTCGTACTTCGCAGAGTTTTTATTTAATACTACTTTTGTGTTGGTTTTATGATTATTTCAAATACGAATAATTAATTGTTAATGAACAAATGAATAGAAGCTTTGTTAAATATTTTGAAAATATGGTAGAAATCTCTGATATTGGTAAGATTCTCAGTCAAAATAGAGATGAACATCGCGTTATACAATTTATGCTTCATGCGTTATGAAAACATATAAAATCGATTTTCTATAAAACTATTGCCAAAGAGTAACCCACGCACGTTCGAAAATAGCACGTAAAGCATTGTTATAGATACTAGTTTACATCTACATCAAAGGGGAATTTTATAGCTTACTGTTTCGGCCGTAAAGTGCGGTAACTAGGGCGTATTGAGACAGGAATTTCCTAGTTGGTGGTGATGATTACGTTCGTCATATAGCGGAGATAGTAACTAACGAAATTTCGAATATACATAGAAGAACTTATCATTAAATTGAAAATAATTTAACAAAATGACAACTATTCATCTTCTGCCTGCCCTTATACCACTTTATGAGGGGTCGGAACAACCATGCTCTCCTCTTCCATTCTCCTCTATCAGCCGTCATCTATGTATTAACTTCTTTCTTATCCATGTCATTTTTCACACTGTTCATAAAAAAAATTTACAACGACTGTGGAAAAATAAAGGAAAAGAAAAAAAAATGGAAACATTTCAAAGTAATCCATGCGAGACATAATATTATTATAAGGCTTTTATATCTGCACATCTTATAAATAAAATAATTATTGGTATATTATTTTTATTGTACTTAGTTAACCAAAATATTCTATGCCTTAATATTCTGCAATGGAAGTACTAAGGCTACTACTGATGATGATGATTCTGCTACTTTTGAGAACCCTGGCATTAACATTCCTCTACATTAGCAAGTGAGTAATAAACACTAATAGGTCTTAATTGACCTTAAATTTGGACCACACAGATTGAAACGAATGATTAAATTTTCTAATTGGACTTTTCTCGTAAAGGTCTTTTTCTCGGCTACATCTAGGCGATAGCCTTTGATATTATCGCTGTCAAATAAGGTATCACCTCGATGTGGCTGTACCTTAACATCTACAAAATTATCAAACTGCTTTTATTTTACATTTATACTGCAACAATCACTTTGAAACGTCATAAAGCTAGGTCAGTCTAGGCTCACTCACGCGCGAAACTAGAACCTAGGTTCCAGTTCCACGCAACCAAGCCTAGAAGAACAGCCAACAAACTACGACTTGGTTCACGACCTGGCCAAAACGTGCCCAGCTAGACGCCTCTTTAATTCTATTGCAATAAATTATTGCCATCATTTTTCGATGACTCTCTATCTGCTACCATGCTAGTTTTACAAAGCGAAGTTTAATTTTACTATTTCATGTAGGTGAAATTCACTGTGAAATCATTCTTGGCCAAAAATAAGTTTTATTTAAATCCGGTTTCGATCTGTTTTGATTGCAAGTGAAGCTCAAAATAATCAAAAATGACAGATGTGACTAAGTTTTGATTGCAACATAAAAAAAATACAGCTGAATTGAGAACCTCCTTTTTTTCGAAGTCAATTAAGAAGATACGCAATCACCACTGGGTGTCATTGCAATGCGTCTCATGTGCTTATTTGTACCGGCACCCTTTAAATGGGAACACAATGCCAGCTTCAGTTTTTGGCGACTTAGCGAGTTGCTCAGTAGTGAAGCGACGTTCGAAATATCTATGCAAAACTTCGTCCATCGTTTTTCATGGAAGAGTAGCAGTTCTCAACAATACAATCGGATGTACGCAACCGTAAGGGAAATCACTGTCTTGTGACACAGTGCATATTAAAGAACAGCAGGGCTACCACGAGCTCCATATGGTTATGGCTATGGCTGTCAAATTATGTATAGGTAGGCTGAACCACACATTCATTTTCTTCTTGGGTTGGAATGTGTTGACACAATTTTGACAGCCATAATCAGAACCATATGAAGCTCATGGTAGGCCAGCAGCACTGCTTTTCCTGCAACACGCCTCGTTTGAGTGATAGAATAGAATAGAATAAGCATTTATTTGCAACACACAAAAAATAGCCTATAAACAAATATAAGATGGAACCAGCATGATGCGAGCTGGCAACAACTCATGCTGGGTCTTCCGTTAGGGCTGATCGCTAAATCCGCATTCAATTTTCAAATTTTTCAACCAAAAATTTAACAGTCACAGTGAATTTAGGCCCACGATATTTTTTTATGATTTGGAGATACTTTGGAGATAAGTCCTGGTCAAAATCAGGCTGAATAGCAACGCTTTTACGCTAATCCAAATAGTCACCAGCCCTCAGGTGAAAAGTCACTTTGATAAGTCATGTAACTTTGATACGACGATAAAACTTTGAACCTGCATTTATTTTGTTATAAAGCATCCAAACATTAAAATATCCGTATTTATTGAAATTCAGTTGTAGCACAAGGATCACTTTGAAACGTCTAAAAGCTAGATGAGTCTAGCAATCAAACATTCTAATGATGTTAGTTTGACATTTTCTCTTTATCACATGCCTTTTATAATTTTGTATACCTACTGCCTAATATTTAACTGTGGCAAGGGGATGAGTTGTCGAATCTCCCCCACTTGTCACTTGCCAAGAGGGGGAGGTAGGGAGTTGTTTTTAGGTCAGTGTTCACTAAGTGGCTCGTATGGTGTTTCAGTATAATGCTGAAAGACAAGGAAATTTTCAGGGTACGGGCTTCAGTTTGTTTTTCAAATGACGGCTTCTTTGAAGTGGGATTACGTGCTTATCTGTCACATTTTATTCTGACTTATTATATATTTGAATGACCTCTCAGCTTGGTAGTAGCTCTGCATTCTGCGCCGTAGGTCGTGGGTTCGATCCCCATTGAGAACGAATATTTATGTGGTGAACGCGGATGTTTGTTCACTGTCTGGATGTTATATTGTATTATAAGTATGTATTTACAACAAAAAATATTTCAGCATTATTATTATTAGCTATTTGGTTCCCATAGTACAAGCTCTGCTTAATTTGGGGCTAGATTGTGTTGTATGGATTTTCCACTATATTTATTTATTATTGATACGTTTAATTATTATTATTATTGTTATTGGCTTTGACCCAGCAGCGGGACACTATACGGACTTGTAGTAATAGTAATAATTGTACACATTACATTATAAGGATAATATTCAAATATTCGTATTTTACCTCAGTTACTGCAAAACCTGTATAATTAATATAACCAACAGAATACATCGTTCTGAACCAACACTTGACTACGAGTACAGTCACTGACAAAAAGCATGTCAGAATTATAACGTTCAAAAATGTGGTCTTCTAAAAACCGATCAATCTTTTGGATTTCATTTAATCATCAAAAATTAAATACCGGATTTTTAAATAACATTTTTCTAATCGTGTTTTCGTTTCGTGCTTTGAAGTTTACCGCGTTGCGCCATAACCTCTCATGTTAGCCAACTATCTATATATCTATGACTAGCAGCCCGTCCCGGCTTCGCACAGGGTAAACAATAAATTGTTGTACATTATTTTGTTCTATCGCTAATAGTTTCGGCAGCGCATTCGACGAAAGACATTTTAAGACTCATTTTTCTACACCTTCGGTTATATTGTTCAAATTTTACTAAGGATCCCTAATTTAATTCAAAATGAAATGTAGCCTAAGTCAAATTGGAAGAATGTAGCATTCTATTGACGAAATAATTTTTTAAATCCACCCAGTTCTTTTTGAGCCTATTCATTACAAACATACAAAAATAGGTACAAATCTTTCCTCTTTATAATATTAGTACCTATAGATATAATAGTGACCAAGATAGAGCCAGTAAAACGATAGGTAGCAAATTATGATGGTCATTCACCTCCAAAGCTGTAAATCTAATCGCCAAAGAGCTAAACGCGAGCGAATCTATTATTAGACCGAAGATTATGAAATAAAATTCCCCATTCGTTACAGATGGCCATACGTCTTTCTCCACTTCTGATGCTCTATTTTTATATTAAAACAATAAGCCGTATCCGCTGAGTAATATTTCACAGATTATATTTAAGGGGCCGGCGGAGGGTGAATTTTCATACAAACGTAATACCAAAATTATTACTAGTTTAGGCAGATTTTCACTATATTATTGTAACAACTGTATTCGTATAGTATTTATCAAGGTTCCTGATTAATTTTGATTTAAATTACTTACCTCAAATGAAATAAATACAAATCGCCATTTACACATTTTTTTCATAGCAAAATGTGATTGGCGTTAATTTCATTTGAGGTAAGTAATTTAAAATAAAAACTGTTCAGAAACCTAGATAAATACTATACAAATACAATTATTACAATAATATAGTGAAAATCTGCTTAAATTAGTAATCATTTTGGTATTACGTTTGTATGAAAACTCGCCCTCCGCCGGCCCCTTAAGAGGGATCTTCGACGAAGGAAAATATCGAGAGAAAACAATTCAAACTTTCAATTGATAAAAAGTAATCGAAACCGAACAGAAATGTTCAAAGTAGTTAGTACTTCCTCAGACCTTTCTTTCTTCTCTTGCCAACAGTTTAAAGTTGTAATTAATACTGTTACTCATAAAAAATTTGCTAGTGCCAAATAATGATGATGTCCGCCGTTCTTTCACCTAGTTTTTAAGACGTTTCAAAGTGATACTAGAGATTCAATTGAATTAAAAGCTTTTGAATTTGACCTGGGAACTACAGCCTATACAATTTAAGAGGCAATAGTGATTGGCCATCTTGTACGACATGCCAGCTTTATCAGAAATATTATCGAAGGAAAGGTAGAAGGAAAGAGAGGAAGAGGAAGACCAAGGATAAGCTACATGAGCCAAATAAAAGCAAAGATCGCCGTCATGTCGTATAAGGAGGTCAAGGAGGTTGTCCTCGAAAGAAATACCTGGAGAAAAATGCATACATTACGCCGACAAGAGCGTTGCTCTTAAATAAGAAGAAGAAGTAAAATAACAAATAATAACAAACAAGATTGAAACAAAACGGACATGAAATGCCTACGGGCCTGTTAAAAACCTAATAAATGCAGAACTAAGAGTCGGCCGGGGTATTGATTTTCTGTGCCATGGAGTAGGTACGTCACGCGACATGCAATCCCCTAGAGACGTATCGCTTCATGCGTAATGCGTACTAAGCTCTTGTAGCTTGGTTGGTCATCGACAAAGCTATGCAACATTCGGTGAGGTCACCATTGCAGAGGGTGAAATTAATGGAAATACGATTTATGACGCAATGTTTTTTTCGGCTCTAGTCCGTTTATAAGGCAAAAGTCATAAGCGTTTATTGATAAATTGCTTTACAGGTCTTAACATAGTATAAATAAAGGTAAAAATGTGCACATACTGCGTTACAATTTGTACCTTGAATAGACAATCTTAACAGTTTAACAATTTATAGAGTTTTTTAAGTCAGTCACATATTTTCAAGTAGAGCCGTTTTATGCAAAAATGTCTGCCATTAAAAAAGCCTATTGCACTCGACATTTGTAAGATTGTTTGCATAAATGACGGACAAGGAACAAGGCCATAAATTAGCTAAAAAAAACGTTGTAGATTCGTTGACTTTTGACGTCTTGCTAAAACGTGAAGAATTTATAAGTTGGAATTTTTGTAATTGTTCTGAGACTCAAACCAAGAAGAGGAAACTATTTATCACAGAAAGAAAAGTTGTAACATAATTTAACTAACATTATTAGTACAAAATATATTTATTATGTTGTGTAACATAAATTATTGAATATGTACACAAACTACTCGTAACTACAATTTATAGCATGAATGTTGAACATCTTATATCAAGTGTATGAATCATTTTGTTATTTACTTTACTACTGAAAACTGCTTCTTCTTCTCTTTTTCTATCTGTCATTTCAACGGAGAGAAATGCCAAGTGTCAAGTGAGTTATAAAAAAACACAGGTTCAAGACAGACATATTGGTTGTCATGCAAATGTCAATGGCAACAATATTTGAACCATGTGACAGTTTTGTTTTTAGGAACCGCTGTTTAGTCATATCACTAGCAGTTAGTGACCGAGCTTCGCTCGGTATTTTTTTGATAACGTACTTATGAATGATGAAATCATATTTTTCGATCTTACTACCATACTACATATTATTATACATAATAATAAAAAAATAAGAACTGGTTATTTAAAAAAAAATTACGAGTGCAATGAATGAGATAGAAATTTCCGGAAGTTGTCTACAGAGTGTTTACGTAGGTAGTCATTTAGTTCCAAAACTCGACAATAGATGGCGTTCTCTGTAAAACATAACCCTTGAGTTCTCAGGTTCTCACAGAGCTTAGTTTTTGCTTCTGACCAACAGATGGCGCTAGGAGTAATTATATTACGATAAAGTTGTTTGTTCTTAACTGGGAGACCCCGATATTTTTTTAAAATGAATCCTAGCTAGATCGATTTATCGCCCCCGAAAACCCCTGTATACTAAATTTCGTGAAAATTGTTGGTGCAGTTTCCGAGATCCTAAATATATATATATATATATATATACAAGATTTTCTCGTTTAAAGGTATAAGATAATACAATTATTTTGTAGTATTGTAGTTTTATAATACGAACAGTTAACATATTTAAAAGCTTTAGTACCTACAAAGCAAGTAAGTAAAATAATTTTGGTAAATATTATTTATAAGCCCAAATAGATGGAACACATTTTATTTATTTATTTATTTATTTATACACATGTTCGTACACGGTGGAAAAGCTGGACCAATTCAAATGAAACTTGGGAGTTAATATAAAAAGTATTGTTATAGAGTATAATATACTGTAATAAATAAATATATATTTTTGACATTCCACACAACGCTATCTACCCCACACTTATAATAATAATGATTTATAAATCTGATTTTATTTAGAAATACTAGATTTTTTTTGATAAAAAATAAGTTAAATATAAAACCTTCATAAATAAAATAATATAATAATAGTTAAGTAGTACATTATTTCCTAGACAACCACTATACAATAGCAATTTCAATGTTATTGTCGAATATAATAAGCATTTCACCAAATAACGGTATAGGTTCACAATCCGTTGGGAAATGGGTTAGTATAGGATGATTTAAATCAGAACCACAGTGACACAATACAAATGACGTAGGTAATGGAAACTGAAATAGGCGCAAGTAACCGCATTCCACAAATCAATAAGTATAACCAAATACTGAAATGGCAACAATAAATTACAAATATAGTAAAGGTGTTAAATGTTCTACAATTAGAAGAAAAAATCCATATATCGCCAAAACCCTACCCGTCCGCTGCACCAAGCCATTCTAAACCCCAACACGTTACAAAAAGCACCATATTCCCTTGATACAACAGGAACCACTCCCGGACGATCGGCCTAATTGCACACTTCACATGACGTCACTGGTTTGTTTTTTAATAAAAATAATTTGGTTACTCACGCTGCAATGCTTTTAGATAGTGGCCAGCGTTCCATCGAAGCTTGATACTTCATGTTTTCAATCTGCTTTTTCAGTGCCTCTTTGTCCATGGCTGCGAGTATACTGGGGTCCATGGCGCAGAATCTGCGGTACGAAACACGCACACATGTAGAGATGGTGTAATGAGTGTCGTTGTACGTATCAGGGACGTGCCGCGTACAGTCGCAATGACAAGTGGAGAGGTTGTTTGGATAGGGGCTTATGGACTTTATGTTGGTTTCTGGCATTGTTTGGTAGATGTCAGGTTTCATCGTACGCTTTGCTGGTATAGATTGGGTTGGTTATACATTGCTGTATTATAAAATAACAATTGATCATTAATAAGCTTTAGATACTTGGTATTTTTTGTTAATTAAGTCGTATTTTGCAAATCATAAAAGTTCATTAATATAATGTAGTTTTAAATTTTTAAATAATTTTTACTATCCAGAAGTAATACATTGAGTTTCAGGTTTATTCAAATGTACAAATAGACTAAAAATTTAATTTCTTATATTATGAGTTTTGTTATTAAATAAAATGAACTTTAATTTTCAAGGAACACTTTTATCAATACCTGTACTACGCTACCGTCTAACCCACACAGCACAAACTCTGCTAGTTTGTGTGCTTTGCGTTAGTGTGGACGATGCGCGCGCAACACTTTACAGTTTCTATGACAACCCCTTTAGGTACACTGAAGCTAGCTTGCGCCAAGTTATTACTGTTACTTGGCCGATTTTAAACTCTATTTTGGGGTCATTATGGTTGGTTTTCCCGCTTTGATATGGTTGTAAAATTAATGAATTAAGGCGTAATACCCAGTCTCAGTTGTTCCTTTGTTTCCCTGCAAGAGACAGAGAGGGCGTTTGAGTGCAGTTCACACGTCAAAGGTATCGACGGAAATCAGATACAACGGCACTTCGCTCACGATAGCTATATTCAATCAATAATGATTTACTGTGACACGCCCTGGGTCAATTTTGACGGAGTTGCGTTTTATTTGATCGTGTGATTACTAGAATAAGCACTCTTTTCCCTTACTTATGTCATGACAGTACTCCAGACAGTAGTTAGGTACTTATGTGATGTAATATAGCTCGAAGAACCGACAAACATTGGGGAATAAAGGTTCTCGAATGACGACCACGAACCGGAAGACGAAGCGTAGGTAAGCGTACGTAAGTTCCATTGCCGTTAGTTTTTGTATTAATTTGTGTAAGTGGTCGAAATGCAGACAGTTCTAATTAAATAAATAATAATAATAATAGTACGTGGTAGGGCAATGGGCGCCCATCCACCAGATGGACCGACAATATTTTTAAGACTATATCGTTTTCTTGGAAATGTATAGGGGAGGCCTTTTTCCAGCAGTGGACTTCTTCAGACTGATGATGATGATGATGACATGACAGTTATCCAGAGGATAGAAAAAAACACTTTCAGCTATAAAAATCATCCATTGTATTTTATTAAGTTACATTTATATATCGATCAATATCAGTAGATTTTTTTTTTAGATCCAATGGATCTAATGACATGTTTTTTTAATAGATCTGTTTTATACGTGCTTTCTAATAAACTTAATTTAATGAAAATATGCTCTTCAATAAAAACTAAATGAGATAGTGGAAGGTGGTTCAGAATAGAGAGAAGCGGAGGTTTTTGCTCAGCAAGACGATGTAACTTAATAGGAAAAAAAAACGAAGCTTTCAGAAGGCCTCAGGGTCAGAGGAGGGAATTGGCCTTATTATTTATGTAAATAAACTAAATTATGAGCGTCGCGTCACCAATTAGAAACTTCCAGATTGCGTACAAATCAGTAGAGTTTGGAACAGGCTGTCAAATTGGCTGTGGACTGGCGCGGACCGGAACAAATCGAATTACATCTTCATCAGCAGCTTGTTTGCTGGAACTTAATCAAACCAGGAGCCTAATTCTCGGCTCATCTCGGATCATTTTGCAATTTTATTTTATTGCTTCTTTTCGAAGAGAGAATGGCAGATTTCCTTGAGTAATTCATCGACGACCTCATCGTAGAAGCTCGACAGCTACGATATACGGAAAACGTAGGATTAGTGCGGGGTTGTGCAATTCCAATGTGTATTTATGGGACATTGAAAATCTCGGTCGGCCCGAGAATTAGGCTCCAGGGACTAGCTGGTGTCGATTGAATTAAGACACGACTGGAAAACGGAAAATACTGATCATAAAAATCGCAGGAAGTTGGTATGGAGAGGTCTGAATATCGTGCTTTCTGAAAATGTATACGAGAAGCCACGTGCAGCAGTGGATTTGCCAAGAAGATGATGACGTAAAAACATAAAAAACTCAAGCTCGCTGTAAAGTAGATATAATAACGTAAGTCGTAAGTAATTTCTCGTAATAAGTGTATATTTTTGAGAATAATGTTTTTTGGTAATAAGAAAGATACAAAGTATTATTTTTGACAAATAATGTTAAGCAAACTTCCACAGAGAACGTGCATTTGTGAAATTGCATTCCAGTGTTTTGAGTTTTTATTCAATTAATGTTATTTGAAAAGCTTTTAAAACTTGGTTGATAATCAACCCAGAAAGTTTTTTATTTTCATAAATATTAAAAGATACGCAAACTGAGAAATATGATAAGCTCGAAAATTGTTTATTTATTTATTTAAAACTTTACTTAATGCTAAAAGCATTGTCTGCCAGTCATCCTGGGCGTGCAGAAAGATGGTGTGGCGTGGTTTGACGAGCTAAAAAAACTTTTAAGGAGTACATTATATGAATCGATGTTTCAAGCCCATTTCCTGCTATAATTTACAACGGCAATCAAAACAAAATCACTCGTAAACCCTTTTGATCTTTTTTTAGCCATCTTGTTTTGATGTTGACTGTACCGTGCCCGTAACTATAAACTTTAAAAGCTACTTGAACGAGTCCAAAGCGGCCATCTGCGCAGTAAAAGAGTTACTGGTGTAAACATACAGATAGACAGTGTAAATTGTTATTAGTAGAGAAAAACGATGAAACAAGTTTATTGACTTAAATTTTATTTTAATTTCTTGTTACAATTTTACGTGTTTTTTTTAATTTCACATAGCCCTATTAATAAAAATATGTCAAAAGATAAGCTTTCCTTAAACTATTGCCATCTCTTACCACTGGGTAATGACAAAAAGTGACAGGCTAACTTTAAACCATGACTAAATTTAAATTGCGTTTATTAATATGGCTGTTAATGTATATTTTTTTTTTATGTTTTTTTTTGGTGGTCCTTACATACTAACTAACACAAAGTAAGCTTATAGGTAAGGTTATGTAAGGATGGTGGCCCACCTGATGGTAAGTGGTCACTGTCGCCCATAGACACCAACAACACTAATGGTGCTATCGTTGCGTTGCCTATTTTCGAGAAGTTTTGGGAGGTTTGATTAGTTGTGACGACTTATAGTCTGATCTAATCTAGATTCTGATAATTGTTTGAAAATGTAATCATGAACTTAGATAGTGTAATTTGTAATTTATTTAATTAATTAGAACGGTCGCGACATTGTGTCACTTACACTATTTGATACAAAAAATATGATAAAAATTTATACGATAAAGATTACAGAAAATGACAAAAAATATAGGTATATAATACGATAAAAGATCGAAATTAGTGATAAAGCCACGGGCAAAAGCTAGTTGATAATGTTATTTGATACAGTAACTTTAAGGTTTATTTAAAACCTTTTAGTGTATGCTCAATAAGTAATATAGCCTCTCTGGCACACTAAAATCCTTTCACCACACTGGGTTGAAAGAACTAGTAACATGTTATAAGAAGACGAATATTGCTATGAATAGTTAATTTCAAAAGAAAAACTAGCTTCATAGTTTTTCACATGAAACTATTTTCATTTCCTTCTGGCCTACCATGAGCTTCATATGGTTATGGTTATGGCTGTTAAAATTGTGTCAATAGTGTCAACACATTCAAACCCAAGAAGAAAATGAATGTGTGGGTCAGCCTATCTATACACAATTTGACAGCCATAGCCATAACCATATAGAGCTCGTGGTAGCCCTGCAGTTTTAATCGGATGGAAAAACAGTTTTCTGCGAAGCGGTTTTCTTTGAAAAGTTTTATTTTCGAGAACCATAAAATAAATATTTGCAGACACACAGCACTGTCTAGCCCAAAACTAAGCAAAGCTTGTAATATGGGGACAAGAGGCACAATATCTGTATGCCTCAAGTTGATGGACGCAGGGCAGTGTACCGTAGGCAATGCTTTGTATAACAGATGCGGTGGTTACCACTTAACATCAGGTGAAACATACAACTTCATCGTTTTTTTCTTGTCACTCACATTCAAACCAGTGTTATGTAAAGGATCTTCCGTGCATTATGTTCATTGTTTGTATGTACAATAATTGATTATTGGGTCCTACATTTGACGAGTGTTGTTTGTAATCTTATAATCCTGTTACCACACAGTTGCCTCATAGGTCATGCAAGTCAGGAGCGTGCCCTACAATGCACTGCCTTGTCCATCAACTTGAAGGGTTTAGGCTCGCTTGTCAGTAATTTCACCGGCACCCACACCCTTAAAACCAAAACACAGCCATGCTGCTTCACGGTAGAAATAGGCATGGATGGTAGTACTTCCCCGGACGAGCCCTTCACAAAGAGCTTTACTACTATAGATACCTAATACTTACGTCTAGTTTATTTTTCCTCGTAGTTTATATTCCTATTTTGGAGTACTTAGTAGAGCTGGTTAGGGCTGGACGCGTACTGAAACGAATTAAACATAATACATTTTATACATAGTGTGTTTATGTAGGTACAGTAGGCCTATCACAAGCTCTGTCTGGCTCTGTCTCGGGCTCTGGTTTTGAGTCTGTGTGAGTACTGGCAAAATAAACCCTACGTCTCGTAACGTTACACACACAGTGTAATACACTGGTGAGCACTCACACAGACTCAAAACCAGAGCCAGAGACAGAGCCAGACAGAGCTTGTGGTACAGATACCTTACAAATAGTAAATTTAGTTGTTAATAATAAAATATAGGCTAGCTCTAAACTATACAAAAAAAACACATTTGTATAGCGGCGGAATGAAAATGTTCGTCGATTTTCAACTTGATTTGTTCAACGTATCACGATCACATACTACCTTTTGAAACTGAATAGACAGAATACACCGATAAGTTACGTCACAAATTATGTCAAAATGTGTTCATGATCAAGGCATTGGTGCAAGCGAAAACCGACTCTAAGGTGACGAACATTTTCATACCGCGACTGTGCAAGCCCTTATAAATTAATTTGAATTAAGAACTCTGATATTTGACCCGTTCAATCATAGATCGTGCTCACTCAATAAAATACTAATAGATAACCCTACACACGGCTTTATACTTTATTGCAGATGTATAAGGTTTATTATAGCCTGCGCGATGTTATCATCACCACTGACTTCAATAAAATGATTAACCTCATGTAGTGATTAAAAACGACTTGACGTAATCGATAGTGGTTATCGAGTATCGATTGTATAATTGGTCACATCTATTCATAGATTATTTAGCGAATACTTTTTAGATATAATAATGATTCATAATGGTTATTTATTTTATTTAGCTTTATAGTAGAAAACGTTCTTGCAGTCTTAGCTTAGTCTGTTGCCTAAAAAAAAAGTTGTTGACATCTCTATTTGTTGACATGAAGGAGACAGTGACAACAGACTTCTGAAAGTATTAAGACCGATTGAAGATTAAAAAAAACAAATCTGCTCCTATATGAAAATGCTATAAATGTGATGTGATGAGAAAAATATAAAAAAATACAACTGAATAAAGAACTTTTTTATATGAAGTCGATCAGACAAGTTTCTAGCATGATGCATTTAGCTGGTTCTGATCTGGAGTTTCAGACCTCCGTCATGGCTTAACATCTGTTATAGCCAGGACCGATAGCTTAAAGAGGCCACCCACGTAAGCATTATTTTAACTGATGAAAAAGCCAGTAGCAGTAACTCGTTCTAATGGTAACTGCGCAGAACGTTGCTTTGTAGATTGCTTAGCAACTTCCTCTACTAACCATTATCATCATCATCACCTTTATCATCCTGAAGAAGTCCACTGCTGGACATAGGCCTCCCCTACACATTTCCAGGAAGAACGATTCTAACCCTACAAATACTTCCATTTCAATATTTGTTTGAACAAAAAAAAAGTAAACTTACGCAATAGCATACAATAATGTAAAATTATGCCTTACCAATTAAATAATAATAGTTCACAAAAAGAAGTTTAAAGTATAAAACAATTTAAATAAGACAGTATTTTAGAAAAAAAAACTGTAGCTTACTCAAACTCTGTAAACACAGTCCCATCAGCTACAAACAGTAAAACACTACACAAGTACACACTGGCCTCAAAAATTAGACCTACTCGTACATTCCACTGCGTGACATACCGTAGCTTGGCTCGCAACAAAACTAATCTAATTACCTACACCTAATTCGATTACAGCATAATCCCTCACTAGCACACACATACACGGAAAAACCACTCACACACTTGCGAATAATTGAGGTTACATTCGCTGATTCAAATTTCGAATGTTGAATTTTTCCCGTAGGTAATTCAACCAAAATGAATTTCCCTCGCACTAGTCACGCACACAAAGCCGATACCTAAACCCACGTAAAATTTGAATTGGTATTTCCGCGCCAATTTTTAAATTTCGAATGTTATATTTTTTCGTACCGTTTGCTGATGGACAGGTCGTTCGGTCTAATGAAAAACCAACCGACTATCTTGAGTGCCAGTGTTATAATACGAATAGTATGGGTTCGCTGCCGCTCTACGCTCTAATTGGTAGAATGTATCATGCAACAGTAGATTAATTTGTTAAAAAAAAATAGGTCTTAATACCGTTTGATTGCGTGTGGGAAGCTGGATGAGGCTAAGAAAAGAAAGTGGGCTAAAAATAGGATAAATTAATGTCTTTGCGTGCTACTATGTTTAATTTCTATCGATGTATGTCAATTTGACATTGAAAAAGACGAGAAATCCGTAGGTGTACGTACGTCCCAGAAAATAAAGTTTAGAATTATCCAAATATTTTAATAAACAAAACTTAATATCCTGTTTATCAAGACAGGCTGTTGTGTTTGAACGACAGATTTTTCAGGGAGAGTGAAAGGCACCAACGCGAACCAAATCCTATGAAATTGCTGTTACATATTAAAAAATGTCCGGGATAAAAAAAGGTATGGGTATACCGCAACTTTACTAGAGCTTATTATTTTTATTATATTACTTTTGGTTGTTTTTGTTGCCACATTACTATTTTATGAAAGAACTTTGCTTGGACATTCCAAAACATAAATATAATTTATTCACAACAGAAAATATAATATTATTTACAAAAACTATTATTATAAAACATGAAATGATTAAAATAAAAAAAATTACATTTATAAAAAACTAGCTGTTTTCCACCTGTATTACAGGTAGAAAACAGAGTTCAGATCACAGAGAAAAGAGAGAGATATTTTTTTCAGAGTTCTTTTCTATTGTTTTTGGTAACATACCATTTTTAACTGTAACAACAAGAAACTACATTGAGCTACTTACAACAAACGGCAATAATTGAGTGTTTGAACTACAGATTATTTAAGAAACTTAGAGCCTACTTCCTACTGCGTCTCCTATCGTCTGGAAGAGATTGCTTTTAATGATAAGACCGCCTATTTAATTATCTTTGATATTTTCTTATCATTCCTCTCTAGTGTTCATTTCATGTGATATTCAATCAAGTATTTTCTATCTACTTACCCTGTTTTTTTATTAAACGACGGTAAAACCTGTAGAAAGAAGTGACAAATACACATAGATAAACACCTTTTTTGAAAAACCTCATGCTGTAGTATCTATAACTGTTTTTATAAAACTATTAATAAAAATTATGACATATTGTTTTCTACCGGCCATCTGTGTAGACAAGGGCCGGCACACAGAGACACCTAATATACTCACACATGCAAGTCTCGTGTCGAGTCTCGCGATGCATATTGACCATTTAATAGTATGAGTTGAGTAGGTGATGTTGTTTGTTCCCATTGTTACACGGCAAGTGATACCTGTATGTCCGACATTCGCTAAGTTTTATTCAAATATGATCTGTCACAGGATTTGCCCTGCTATTCCTGCAGTACGGCTCGTTCGAATGAATCCGCGTTCGTATTTCAATTTTTTCTAACAATAATTGGAAACACTCGTCAACACGTCTTTTGCATTTCGATTTCGTATGTTCTCGGTGTTTAGAATTAAGCTTATTAATAAAGAAGCCACTATCGTCCCACTGCTGCAGCGCAAAGGCCTCCCTTTTCTATTTCCACTTGTCGCGACTTACATAATGTGGTGAGACCCTGAGCTTGTTGAGAGTCAAGTTCGTCCTTACATCTCATTCAGTCTTAGTAAAATGATTGAAGTCCTAATGAAATGAATCGTCCTACGCTTCGCTATTTCGTCTTCTGATTTCTCGTCCACCGAGGGGTTAATTACCCGCGACCACGGTTATTGCAAAATAGCCGAAACATCAGGAAAATAAACAAAATAAGGTACCTAATATACGCAATAAATACCCGTGTAATAGTTTCAGTATGTGTTAAGTACCTTTAGTTTTTAAATACATACAGCCCTACTTATAAACGCCATTTAAATTTAATCAGTGCTTAAAGTTAGCCCTGTCACTGTTTGTCATTACCCAGTGGTAAGAGATGGCAATAGTTTAAGCACTGTTTATCTTTTGACATATTTTTATTAGTAAGGCCATTATTCATTTAGTCCATGTTATACCTTTTAATTTTGGTGTACAATAAAGTAATATTCTATTCTATGATCGCGAAAGTAGTACTATTGGTAAAAAGTCGTGATGAGATGGAAACGCGCCCCATTCTCTGTGTCAGCCGACCTACAAACCGATGTACGGATAGTATAAGTTTTGCTGCAACATCCAATACTACTCATGGAGGTACCTAGTCATCCGTGATTGATGGGAAATGTATGATTTCAGTGGTTAATATGTATCATTTGAATCGTAATTTATGTGATATTTATTCACAGAGTCGGAGTTAAACAATTAAATTTTCATCCCACCAGGTCGAAAAGTGTGTTTTTGCTGTTCAATATCTGACTGCAAAAGCCGTTTATATCCGCTAGCTAGAGGATAAAGTAAATTTGAATTTAGAATATCGTGTTCACTAAGTTTGTGAATACACAACCTATTTACTTCTACCTCCATGGTGCTGAATTCATCAGCTGCATTCAGCTGAATCATGCAACCTTTTTTAATTTGTTAAAAACTCATACTCGGAGCCTTCTTGGTGTGTTTTAGTCGCGCCATGTTCTTTTTTGCATTTGGTCATTTCCTCGCTAAGGTAGGATAGCAGAACAGTTACAACTCTTCTTTTAAAAACGCCCACACATTTCACAAGACGTTATAATGGCTCATTCACTGTTCACTCCATGAAATTGTGGAACAGTCTCCCTCATACCATACGTGCTAGTCCGTCGCTAGGTATATTTAAGCAAAAAGTCAAGGAGCATTATCTTTCCTTATAGGTATACATTGGTTTATATATAACTTGTATATATATATATATATATATATATATATATATATATATTATATGTATAGTGTCTTATATATCGTTATTCATGTATGTATATACTTATACTATATTGTGTGTATGTTTATGTAAATTATGTGTAGGTATATTTAGTTTATTTATTGTGTTATTAATATATTATACTTATTATATTATATTAATATTTTCAAACCCCCTTGTACACGTACCCACCTCTATTTACACATATATCTATCCTTAAAGGTTTGCTGGAAGAGAACTCTTTTTAGGGTTAAGCTCGCCTTTGTACATGTCTTAACTTTACATTTTCTAAATGTTGTCTATGTGTGCAATAAAGAATAAAGAATAGGATGAAAAGGTACGTGTTGCACTCGAGTGCAAGGATTTTTCACCTTGTGCTCTTTTGATTCCTTCGCCAACCCTTAGGGCGCTTGTACACGCTAAGAAAAAACGCCGGGTCTACCCAAGAATTCGTGTCTTAACTAGAAAATAACTGTGTACACTGCTCGCAGCGGTGCACGAAAAAAATCTTATCTGCGCAAGACACGACGTGGAGAACGTTGTTGCGTTTTCGTGTGTGGAAAAGACAAAATTCTTGTCGTCTACACGAAGAATTTGTCTTGTCTGCCGCAGGAACGGCAAATTTTCTTAGCGTGTACAAGTGCCCTTAGGATTCTAACTTTTAAACCACTCGCTACGCTCGTGGCTAAATATTAGAATCCTTCGCTTGCTCGGTCATCAAAATTGAGCACGCGGTTAAAAAGCATCTTTGCACTCTTGTATAACAAATAACTATTGATTTCCATCAATAGTTGTATTATAAAAACACGCCTCATTCCCATAGGTGTCGGCAGAGATCACGTACCTATTTCCACTTGCTACGATCCTGAAATTATTATTATGTCATTTATTTCAGATATTTATCCATATTAAATTTACACAGAAATCAGACACACACTATAAACAACAACATTACTAACATATAAAAGATAAAACAAACTTACAATCAAAAATTACATTGAACAAGATTATAGCAGATTCTTAAAGTAATATAAAATAATTAAAAACTAAATAAATCTACAAGAGCTTATGCTAATCTGCATCCACTTAAACTGGATGGGGCAATCTGCACGATCTACAAACATCTGTAGGATGGTGTTGCTGCTGCCTCGCACACGCTGGTGCAGGGAAGCTACTTTCTTACGGATGACCGCGTGATAGCCATCCGTGCGCGCCTCCGCGAACATCCCCGACGCGCTGCAAAAGCGAGGCAGCCTCAACAGCATCCTAAATATGTTATTATACTGGATTCGCAGAGCGCTGACTGATCGACGAGTGTGGTTTATCCAGAGGCTGCTCGAGTAGAAGGACTGGCAGTAAGCCTTAAAGAGCGTGATTTTAACTTCACTCGAGCAGCGAGCGAACCTTCGAATGATCATATTTCCTCGAACCGCCAACGCTCTGCGTTCCCTCTCTATATCCTCGTCATCCTTGAGGTCTTCCGTCACAATATGCCCCAAGTACTTGAAACTGCCAACCACCTGCAGAGCTGTGCCGTTAAGCATAATCGGGGGAACATGAGCCGGTTTAATTTTCCCGCACTTGAAGACCATAACTTCACTCTTCTTTGAGTTATATCTTAGCCCATGCCCCCCCGCATACACCTCACAAATTTTAACAAGTTTGCGAATCGAGCTCACTGTCGGCCCCAGCAACACCATGTCATCCGCATAACTTAAATTATTGACGGATACACCATCAATAATACAACCAGTATGAGTACTACTGAGCTCGACAATGAGTTCATTTATATAGAGGTTGAACAGCAGAGGAGAGGTTATTCCACCTTGCCGCACGCCACATTGCAGCTTATATGCATCAGACAAGGACCCCGCCCACCTCACCTGGTTTTTTTGACATCTATACCAGTACCTCAGCATAGAAACGACTTCTGCAGGTACACCTGCTGCCTCCACCTTGTTCCAAAGCTTATCATACCGAACCGAATCAAAAGCTTTAGACAGATCCAGGAAGCAGGCGTATATCGGCGTTTTCCTATCAGTGTAGTACCTGACAGCCTGCTTAAGACTCAGTATAGCACTCTCCGTAGAAAGCCCCGCCCTGAAACCAAACTGAGCATCATGCAGTTTAACGTGCCGCATCAGAACAGTATTAAGCAAGCTGTCAAGAACTTTTGCTATAACTGTCGCTAGCGAGATTGGACGGTAATTAGTCTTGTCCGACGCATCTCCAGTTTTACATTTAATAATAGGTATTACCACAGTCTTTGTCAATCCGTCAGGTAAGTAGCCGTGGCATAGGCACAGATTATAAAACATGGAGAGTACGCGCGGCAGGTGTAAACCAGCATATTTCAAATGCTCAATGCTAAGACTGTCGTGTCCAGGAGACTTACCCCTCTGCATGGATTGAATCACTTTACGCACTTGCGCCGCACTAAAGCTCACAGCCCTCTCGCCCACAACAGTCTCAGCACTGAGTGACTCACTTGTACTAGAGTCTGACTCCAGGGTAACCTTAAAATGGTCTTTAAAGTGATTAGCAATCATAGTGTGATTACTAATATCATCTACACTCATAGGAAGGCCAGACTTAACGTTCATTTTGTTTGTTTGCTTCCAAAAATGTTTAAAGTCCTTCGCAGTATGGTGAGACGCAAGAATATCCATTTTAATCTGCTCTTGTCTATTCTGACACCATTTGAGCTGTTTTTTAAAAAATTTCCTGCTCTCACACATGTCTTCATAAAATTTACCACTGTTTGGCTTTTTAGCTTCAGCCCACGCTAAGAACTTCAGCCTGGCCTCCCTATGAGAAGCCGACACATACATATTCCACCCCGCAATGTACCCACCCCTCCTCCGTGTCCCACCTCGCTCGAAAGATGAAGTTGCAGCTTCTGACAGGATAGTTACAATGTTTAAGTACATTTTATCCAACAAAACCTTGTGCCCTACATCAAGACAGATACCATCACAACAACGTGAAAACTGTTCAGGAAAATCCACCATTCTAAGTAAGGCATGGCACCTGCGATGATAACGCTCTTGCTGGGTAAGACTGCGTTCTCCCCATACAGTTTTATTAGTTACAGAGGTTGGGTACTCATCCACATTCGACATGATATTACCCATGTTACACTCTATAAAAAGTGGAAAATGGTCGGACCACTGCACACTGTGCTCTACCCATACACGCTTGATAGTAGCTTGTGCGGCTCCCGTCACAACACAATGGTCTAACCATCTCACACTACCATGCGCTTCACTGATAAATGTATAGGTATCGGAATCAACCCCCAACTTATTTACATCAGCACAGGTCCAGTTCTGATCTTTACAAAAACTTATGAGCTCATTATAGAACAGCTCGTTCGGATGTGCATTATAATCTCCCAGCATAAAAAAGACACTAGTGTCCCTATGTTCCTCTATGATTGAGCTTATTTTACCTAGACACTGTGTAAACTCAGGCAAATTTTCATATGAGTTAGTAGGCATATATATACTAAATACTATCACAGATTTATCATTTAACTTTAGTTTTATAGCCGCCAAACGTTCATCATTACACTTAATAACACGAACAGACGGAAAAACAGTTTTTTTCCATAGTATGGCTACACCACCATACGGTCTTCCTCGCAGGGGGCCCGCAGATGTATCGACCGCAGAGGTCCCCGTGCTTCCAAACTCGTCATCTATATTTGTCAGCATAGGCAAATCGTGGGGCAGCAGCCAGGTCTCCTGCAGTGCGATAATCTCCGCCTGCTTGCATAGTCCTCTAACACCATCTAAGGAACGCTTTAACGACTTACAGTTGAAAGAGATAAACTTACTGTAGGGTTTACTATCCATTATTAGCGTTTAAAGGGAGCCTCTCGTCAACATGCGCACGTTGTTCGTACTTATGATCTCTTAGGTCTACAAACCTCCTAAAAGAAATTCCTTTCGGCCATAGGCTACCTTCGAGAAAGGTCGGCAAGTTGCTTTTGCTTACAAATATTTTAAAGGCGTTATAGTTTCGTCGTTTTGCCATTTTAAGCATAATAGGCGATACTTGTTCTTGCGTTTTATTTAAAATATACTCGGCTATATCTGCTGCTGAAACATCTGTGTGTACGTTAGTGACAAAAAGTGGTGTCTTAATGTCAGCTGCCTTAAATTTACTGTTCTGTTCCGAGCAGGCCTTTCCTTTTATCGTACTAAACTTATTACGCAAGCGCTTTCTTTGCACCATCTTCCATTCTTCTTCTGGTTCTGGTTCAAACCACAGTCCTCTTCTTCCTCCCATATCAGCAAAGGTAGGTTTCGACGATATTTCATTGTTTGTTACTTTATCGTCAGTCCTTTTATTATTTAACATACTGCTGACCTGTTGTCTAGACTCGGGCGCATGAGACTGTCCCGACAAGGTACTTGCAACGCTTGGGCAACTAATCACAGCGGGCGCTTTTTGTTTTCGTGCAGTGTTGTCCGACGAGTGAGGGCTCGGCAGTGCTCGATTGCGGTTCGGGTCCGCATTCCATGACGAAGTAAAACCTAAAAATAAAATACCTAAAAGTAAATAATAGTAAGAAATACCTCTTTCGTTTCATTCACTCGCATAACATTCTTCATTCAATAGTTGTATAAAAAATGTATAATACAATTTCATGAAGCCGCGGGAAAAGTTAGGGAAAGTGATTTATACGCAAAAGACAAAGTTTAACTGGCTGAGATCAATTCAAGATTTAATAAGTTCCCAACTAAATTGAATAGAGGGAGTAGAATTTCAAAAGATTGCGCAATTCACCAGTTAAAAGTTCATATTGTAAAATTTCTTGGTCTAGTGAACGTTTTTGATACTTCTTACCCTCTTTTTATAGTGAAAAGTGTAAATACAAGAAAAAACTGAATAAATTATCGTAAAAGAAAAATCTATATTTACAAAAAAATCGGTTGTCTGTAAAGTCGGTTTACTGACGATAGTTCAACGTGACAGCGTCATATGAAAATACACAAATGTCGAACGCTGCCGAACGCGGAGGCCGATTCTGCCTCTTTGTCGTTCGTTCCGCGCTCTCGCTTGCACTTCAAGCCTTAAATGGAACGCCTCAGAGCGAGGTAACGCCGCATGAGTCATGTTTTTTCGTGCGTGCAGCCGGCTCCATCGAATTGTAAGACGTTGTCACGACAAAAACTTTCTTCAGGCAAACCATAGGATGATTAGAATTTGGCGCACAATCAACTACGACTATTGAATACAGTAAGGTGCAAATTGCACGTTCACCCACCATTCATCTGGTAGACCAATTTGAAGAGAGACTTCATAAAAGCCCAATTGCCCGAGCCGAAGATATACATTGACAGACTTCACGGCTCAGTTGGTAGTAGTCCTGCCTTCTGCGCTTAAGACATAGGCCGTGGGTTCGATCCCCACCAAGAACAAATATTTGAGTGATGAACAAAAATGTTGGTTCACTGTCTGGTTCACGGTCTACAAAAAAATATAAATATGATTTATATCAGCCATCTGTAGAGCTACCACAAGCTCTGTCTGACTCTGTCTCTGGTTCTGTTTGAGTCTGTATGAGTGCTGGCTAAATAAATCCTACGTCGAAACGTCACACACGCACGTAAGCGCATATCTAAAACGTTTTGCGGTGGCCATCAGTAAGGGGTAAGAATACCTTTTCAATAATTATAAGTTTAAAAAACTTGAGAAACCGACTTCATTGCCAAACGGCTAAACCGATTTTAATGAAATTTGTTTGGAACAATCTGGACATAAGAATAACCTTCCAAATAAAAAAAAAAATTTTCTAAATCGGTTCATAAATGACGGAGGCATGCAGTTACAAACATTATATTGAGAACCTCCTCCTTTTTGATTGGAAGTCGGTTAAAAACAAGAGTAGCTGAATAAAAGCTTGTACTAAGGTTTTAGAACCACACAACAGAATGTAGAACATAGTGTTCTCAATACTCAATAGCACAATACGCTCTTACAAATGTGCATGTCTCCAGCTTCCTCATATGGAAATTGCGAATTCTGAAAACGCCAACATTTAAAGCATAATTGGAGCAATCATTGATTTGAAGGAAAATTTAGCAGCAAAAAAAACAACGACTCTATGAGACTTTATAGGTGTGTTAGCTGGAGAGCGGCTCCACAGCTTCCTCATTCAGTGTGGGCAAACGGCTAACGATAGAGCTATATAGTAAACGCCAAATTTTAGAGCATAATTAGAGCACCCGGCATAAAAAAAATCAAGTCTCTAGCTCGAAAACTCTTTGAGTTAGAAGACTATAACAACGTGTTTGCTGGGAAGCCATTTCTCCAGCTAACACATGTGGATCTCAGGAATGGCTATAGCTAGAAAGTTGCTTGATATCTCCAAATTTAGAGCAAAAAATATCATGGATGCTCCAAATATTTCAAGTGTCTAGGTTCAAAACTCACGGAGTTAGAAGCTTTGATGACTGTGTTAGCTGGAGACACGTTTGTCTGGCACGCACATGCTACATCTGAGGATCTACAATAGCTACAGATTCGGTTGACGTGTCCAAACCGAGCTATGAATTAGAGCACTCGGCTCCAAAATTTTGGACTCTCTAGGACAAGTAGTTTCCTAGTAATCAACAAAAGAACATTTTGCCGCCAGAATTTTCAAATATTATGTTCGCACCCGTAAAAATGCGGCGTTGCCGCTCTGAAAGCATGGTATCAGCGTAGGAATTTGAACGTTAGTCGGATGGAGTTGTGTGTTGCCCGTGCCTGGTAAATAGTTACCCTAGGATTCATGTCTTAAACACTCATTACGTAGCTCAAGAAGCGGAATATAGGTTAAAATGAAACAAAAAAACACCAAAGAAAAGTTTTATAATGGTTAGTTTAAGTTTAAATATGTATTTATTAAGAAACCTGACTTCAGATTTTTTATTTTTAGTTTTAAATATCATGAAATTATATCTCTAAGTCTCTCAACTAACCAACAATGTTTTCAAATCATGAGTTACCTACTCTTGTCACACTAGGTGTAAATGGCATCGTGCGAAACTATCATTGTGTCTGTGAGTACGTACATAACTATAGATAGTGCAATTCACGAAGACGCGCCCCTCGCGGGGTGCGGGGAGTTTGCTCCGAGCGGCAGTCGCCAACCGTAGTCTATTAATTGTAGTGTGCGTGTGCACTCATAGGTAATTAGTGTGTACCGATAACACTCAAACATTGACGGAAGCTTGCACACATATACTATAAACGGTTAGGAGGAATAGTGGGGCGCGCCTTTGTGGGTTGCACTATCTATAGCGAGCTGCAGTAAATACTCACGGGAAAGCGAAAGGAAATATTATAAATATAATAATTATGAAGAAAAGTGGGGGGGCTCTATTCCGGAAAACGTTTTATTTTTTTTCTTCAAAAGTTGTTAACGTAGATACCTATTGTTCTAAAGGTTTTTAGGGCTCTAATTGTGAATTTTACATTCATTTTTGAATTCAAGATGCGGGCTTCATTTTTTTTCTTAAATAATGGATATGGGTATCGTTTAATAGGTTTTTGGGGGCTCTGATTGTGAATTCAACATTAATTTTTGAATCCAAGATGGTGGCTTCATTTTTTTCTCAAAAAATGGATATGGGTATCGTTTTATAGGTTTTTGGGGGCTCTGATTGTGAATTCAACATTAATTTTTTAATTCAAGATGGCAGTTTCATTTTTTTCCTTAAAAAATGGGTATGGGTATCGTTTAATAGGTTTTTGGGGGCTCTGATTGTGAATTCCACAATATTTTTTCAATCCAAGATGGCGGCTTAATTTTTTTTCACAATTATATTGATATGGGTGTCGTTTAATAGGTTTTTGGGGGCTCGGATTATAAATTCGACATTGTTTTTTGAATCCAAGATGGCGGCTTCATTTTTTTCCTTAAAAAATGGGTATGGGTATCGTTTAATAGGTTTTTGGGGGCTCGGATTACAAATTCGACATTATTTTTTGAATCCAAGATGGCGGCTTCATTTTTTTTCTTAAAAAATGGGTATGGGTATCGTTTAATAGGTTTTTGGGGGCTCTGATTGTGAATTCAACATTATTTTTTGAATCCAAAATGGCTGCTTCATTTTTTTTCTCAAAAAATGGATATGGGTATCGTTTAATAGGTTTTTGAGGGCTCTGATTGTGAATTCGACATTTTTTTTTGAATCCAAGATGGCTGCTTCAATTTTTTTCTCAAAAAATGGATATGGGTATCGTTTAATAGGTTTTTGAGGGCTCTGACTGTGAATTCGACATTGTTTTTTGAATCAAAGATGGCAGCTTCATTTTTTTTCTTAAAAAATGGTTATGGATATCGTTTAATAGGTTTTTGGGGGCTCTGATTGTGAATTCGACATTATTTTTTGAATCCGAGATGTGGGCTTTATTTTTTTTTTCTTAAAAAATGGATATAGATATCATTTATATCTTATAGTCTTATAATTCAATAGAGCTAAATGCACGCAATGCAAACGAGAGCGTGGAAAGAGTGCCAAAGAAGCACAATCGGCCTCAGCGTTCGGCAGTGTTCGACATCTGTTTCTCCTTTTTGAGTGAGCGATGCGTTCGCGTGGACAGCTGTATGACGTTGTCTCGTTCAACTATCGTAAGTAAACCAACTATACAGAAAACCGTTTTTTTAAGAAAAAAAATGTAGCCGCCATGTTGGATTAAAAAATTAATGTCGAATTCATAATCAGAGCCCCAAAAACATATTGAACGATACCCATATCCATTTTTTGAGAAAAAAAATGATGCCGCCATCTTGGATTCAAAAAATAATTGTAGCGCGCCATCCTTTAAGTCAACCAGTCAGCCAAGATGTGGGTGAACTACGCGACCGCAGCGCCTCAACGGCACGGGTCGTAAACGTATTGAATCCTCGCGCCCCCTGTCGGGACGCGAGGAGAACTAGACGGCCGGCGCGATACCGCGAATAATCTTTGTCCGCGCTTAGCATTTACGTTTTCTATTGTTTTATAATTGTATTTATTGCTGTAACCGTGCTAATTCTTATTCAATATACCTTTTAACTAACCGTGAGCGTTTGCAGTGTTCAAAACCCCCTAGAACCCAATCAGCCAGCCGGGCATCGTTAAACTGGCTGCCCAAGCGAGGGCCTGCAAACGTGAACGTGTGAACAGATCAGTGTTGTAATAGTGAATTTCCCGGACAATAAATACAATATCTACAATGCCACGTACGCGCCGACAATCGCGTCGACAATCGGATTTCGAAGACGCGATCGAAACGGATTCCGCGCCCGCGTCGCCGACGCCAGCGCCAACGACGACGCCGTCTCACAGCACGCCGACAACAAGCGTCGACATGAACGCTATGGCGTCCATCATGGCGACTCTTCAGCAGACTCAAGCCACAGCATTTGAACGCCTTCTCGACCGAGTTCTCACTCGTCACGAGTCGTCACCACCGACGCCAGCGGCGGCGTTTTCGCCCGCCATGGCGTACGCGCCCGCTCACCACGGAACCTTCGCGCTATGCACCGCACGGTTCAGCGGAGCGCCCGGCGGCGACTCGCTCGATGGATTCATTGATGCTGTGGAGGCCTACAAAGAATGCGCCTGCGTAGGAGACGACAACGCCCTACGAGGGTTGTCCATGCTGGTGACAGGAAATGCAGCGATATGGTGGCAGGGCGTCAAGCACACCATCGGCTCCTGGAGCGAAGCCGTGACGTCACTGCGAAGCGCCTTCGGGGACAGTCGACCGCCTCATCGCATTTACATGGAGCTGTTCAGCATGTCTCAGGGACCCTCAGAAAAAACCGAGCTGTTTGTTGCTAAGGTCCGAGCCTTACTGGCCCGCCTTCCACATGGCGACGTCAGTGAAAAAGTTCAGTTGGATATGCTTTACGGCCTTTTACACCGGCGAGTACGGGAGCGCCTGCGCCGAGATGAAATAACTTCATTCGACACTTTGTTACGCAAGGCGAGACATGTCGAGGACGCTACCGACGAGAACGTCAACGGATTACAGAACCGACGTCAAGCGCCGGTCCAGCCATCATCATCTACCGCAGTTGAAACTCCTGCCCGTAGATCAACGCTGCCGCAACCGCAACGGTACGCGCCGACGACGCCGCGTGAGACTCGCGGACTTCCTACGTCGAGCGCCAGCCCGCACGGCCCGCAGAACCCGCATAGCAACAGAGACGTCGCTGCGCCGCGTAGTTACGCCGGCAGCGCTCCCGCGCGTCTCTCTCCGCGCGATGTTACCGCTCCGCGATCTGTGGCTGCCGACGGCAATACTACGTCATCAAATAAATATCGGTTTTGTGTATACTGTAAAAAGTACGGTCATCAACGTGACGAGTGCCTTAAACTAAAAGGAAAACCAGACGATAGTGATACGCAAGCGGTAGTATCTTGCTACGGGTGCAACGAAAAAGGTGTAACCAGGTCTCAGTGTACGAAGTGCAACGCCGACTACTACGCCGCTGACGTCGCGTGGTCCACCCCTACATCCGAGCTTTCGACCGGTAAGGTCGAAAATCAAGTAAGTACGACTAAATGTACTGAGCGCATCAAATCTACAACTATACCTACAACTTCCCTTTCGAGTATAGTTCCCGAGTTATGTTCCGAGTTTTATGTTTGTAAACACAAACAAATAGATATGCGAGAGTATTTCCCTACGCACTTTAAAGCGGCATTACCAATGTTGTTTTGCAATGCAAACACGGTTAACGTAGTCGAATACTTTCCCACGGATTTTGCAGCAATTCTCCCTCTGCACCTTTTTGGCCCCGAAAATGACGTGTCTAGGTCAAAGTTAGGTAGGTCTAGTGCTTGCGATATACCTAAGCGTTGTTTTGATCGTGCGGACTTACCTTCTAAACGTAAACAAACCGAAATACCTGCGGACAAAACTAGGGTGACCACATCAACAAAAAGTAGGGTGACCATGGAAAATGTAAAACATTTTTCCACAGTTCAATCTGATGGGAAAAATAATTCCCTGAGTGACTCTTTTAAGCACCAGGTTAGGTTAAGGCCTATTTTAAGCGTCCAAATATTAGGTATAAGGGGGAAGGCAATGTTGGATTCAGGTGCTAAAAGCAGTATCGCTGGTGCGTTGCTTTATGAGCTGTTATTAAAGCATAACCACCCGTGTGTGGAGACCACTCGACGGGTGAGACTTGCAGACGGTTCCGCGCGCACGCGGCAAGTACTATTAACTACCTTGGAGGTAAGAATCACCCCAGAAAGGTCAGTAACTTTAGAGTTTACGATATTTCCCGATGCTCAAAATAATGGAAAAGCCAAACTTTATACCGATGTGATACCTGGATAAAACTCTAGCGAACAGTGAAAAAAATATCGGAAAACCTACTTTTAGTGCAAAGTTATCGGCAGTTATAAAAGTGAACAAACCGTTGCGAAAAATTGTGTATCACGCGCAGTGGTGACTCACCGCTCGCAACAGCTGACTGACTGGCCGGCCGCCCGTCACCGAATACTCTCGCAAAACCAGCCAGCTAAGTACATCGACAAAAATGAACTGCATGGCATGCCGTCTTGTTATTTCACGTGGAGAATTATTGACTTGCTACTCGTGCAAGGCATTTTTCCACTATAGATGCCTTAACATGACCACGGCCTATTACGTGGAGAACAAACATCTCCTAATGAGCTCTTGGCGATGCCCAAATTGCGAAAATGTAACCAAGCGAATTAGAAATGACAACACACCCACGAGAAAACAGCATGAGAGCCAAAATAACGATACATCCATGTCCATCGACGAATACGCCCAGCATGACAGGGATGTGCCCGGTGACACAATTAACAATACCCAATCCAGCCAACTACAAAACGCAGAATATGTTCCACCCGCTGCAAGCGTTGGTAGTATATCATTGGACCAATTTAGCAAACTGTTAGAAACAAAATTAGATGAAAAACTTGAAAGACACAAACAATCAATACTGACAGAAATTAAAATGGCCGTCCAATCAGAAATTGGCCAAGCGGTTAAAAACCTAAAACAAGAACTAACACAACATACAAACGCACTACATACTGAGCAGATCAAAATTAAAGAAGACATCAGCACTATTTTTGAAAAAATCCAACAACTAGAAACCGAACGCGACCACCTAAAGAGCGAAATACAAAACGCACAAAAAAAAACAGCATCTCCAGTGCAGATAGTGAAAGAGGAAAACAAAACATTTGTGATCTACGGGTTAAATGAATATTATAGCGAATATGAGCTGGACCTAGAACGACGAGTAATAAACGCATTTATGTCAGTTATGGATATTGACCTCACAGGTTACATTGAAGTTATACAGAGAATAGGGAAGAGAGGCACTCGAAGACCTGTGCAAGTAGAATTAATAAGCAAACGAATGACTAAATACATCCTATTAAATGCGAGACAGTTCAGATCCACAGGACTACACGTATCAGAGTTCCTTGATCAAAGATCATTGCAGGAAAGAAGAAGCCAACAAGAGAAAAGACACTCAGCAAGACAAACTGAACACAGCTATGAAAATTTACAGCAGTCAACATCGCAAAGACACAAGGATGGAGAGCACAGCAGTACAGCCCGACAAACTCAAACTCACACACAACATGATGCTCATACACAAAACAACTCGTATGATGGCCCCAAGGTAACACAGAATTTGAATATTGGCGGTACATTTCGCTTTTAAGCTGCTAGTTCAAAATGTTCAAAGTATTAACAATAAAATACACATCATCGAAAGCCTCCTGAATGACGACGAACACATTTTTCATGCAGTCTGTCTAAGTGAGACCTGGATCAAAGACGAGAACAAAAACTTAATCAGCATCGACAGTTATAAATTCGCAGCAGCTTTCTACCGGAAAAAATATAGAGGAGGAGGAGTTGCGATACTAATACGAGACGGCCTAGAATACCAGGAGCTAACAGACTATGAGGACCTGTCAGTGGAATATATTGTAGAATGTTGTGCAGTGGAAATACGTTCTCAAAAAACCATTATAATAAATGTGTATAGACTAGATCGAGACATAGAAATATTCTTTACCTTTTTAGACAAACTTCTTTTATTAATCAATCATGATATACACAAAAAACGTATCATAATAACGGGAGACTTCAATATAAATAACCTAAAACAATGCAAGGAACACAAAAGACTAATTAACACAATGCTCGAATCGAATTTTCACCAAGCAGTAAAAACTCCAACTCGTATCACATCTTCGACATCAACATCTATAGATCTACTATTTACCAACCACAGGTCGTTCTCACTTACTGTAAAAAACATGGGCATTTCCGACCACTGTAGCCTGATTTATGAACAAACAATGACAAAACAAAAAATCAAAACAAACACAACCTATACGAATAAAAGAATATTTAACGATAAAAACATTGACAAATTCAAGTTAGCTCTCACTCACATAAATTGGACTGAAACAATAAAACATAACCAAAACGCAAACACAAACTATGACTCATTCCACGAAAAAATCCAAGAAATTCTTAATAAATACATACCAAAGAAACGAATTAAAATGGGGCAAAACCAAAAAAATACATACCTAACGAAAGGCCTAAAACAATGTTGTAAAAATAAACGGCTACTTAAAATTTTATCTACACAACTGAAAAATGAAATATTTACAAAATACTACAAAACTTACGAAAAATTGTTAAAATCATGTATAAAATGCTCAAAAAGGTTACAATACATAAACGACATGCACAGATCAAACAATAAAGTTAAAACGATGTGGAGCACTATTCAAGGAATCACTAAAAGTAAGTCTAACCGAAACACGCACAAAAACTTAACATTAGAAATAAATAACACTGAAATAAATTCACCGCAACTTGTTGCAAATGCATTCAATGATTACTTTGCGTCAGTCGGCGAATGTCATACTAATAATGTCGCAAACAAAACAAACAGCACCGAAGCGACCACCGCTAGCCCGATGCATGAGCGTCTAACCAATTCAATGTACCTAGTATTTAATATTATTCGAACAATGAGCAATAAGCGCAGTTACGGTGCAGATGAAATTCCTGCCACACTAATTAAGAAATGTATATTGGAACTTACACCACCCTTGACCTGTCTCATAAATAAATCGTTCAATGAAGGCAATTTCCCCGAAAAACTCAAAATAGCAAAGATTAGACCGATAGTAAAAAAAGACGGCAAAATAAAGAACCCTGGTAGCTACAGGCCTATAGCACTTCTACCTACGTTTTCAAAGATATATGAAAAAGCTATGTCGAACCGAGTGTATAGCTTTCTCGAAAAAAATTCTCTTTTTGACAATAATCAATTTGGATTTAGGAAAAAACGTTCCACTACACTCGCTGTATATAAATATGTAGAAGATATCTACCACTACCTAAACGAAAGGCAATACGCGGTAGGACTCTTCCTCGACATGACAAAAGCATATGACAAAGTTTCGCATTCAATCCTACTGAAACGATTAAACGACTCAGGAATAAGAGGACATGCACATAAATGGTTCGAGTCGTATCTTAGCAACAGATGCCAATACGTACAAATTGACCATTACGATGAAAAAAATAGCATATTGGGCGAAATCCATTCGACCTTAAAAACCACAAATGCGTCGATCCCTCAAGGAAGCGTGCTTGGATGTCTCTTATTTTTAGTTTACATTAACAATTTACCAAAGGCAATAAATACTAAATGCGTACTTTTTGCAGATGACGTATCCTTGCTATTTAAAATAAAAACAAACACCGACCTTGAATTAATAAAATCTACGTTTGAATTAACCAAACAATGGCTCAGGCAGAACAATTTAGAAGTAAACCTAAACAAAACTAAATTAATGCAATTCAAGACCTATCATAGACAATCTTTAGATTTAACCTTTATGACCACAAATTTAAATATCGAAGAATCCTCGGAGTTTAACCTGTTAGGTATACATCTGGACACACATCTGAATTGGAAAAAACATGTTGACACTCTAAAAGTAAAACTTTCCAGATTTACATACGCGCTAAGTATTTTAAAACGCAATACTGATTACCAAACCGCATTGTCAGCATATTACGCAAACGCCTTTTCTTGGTTCAATTATTCGATTATATTATGGGGAGACAGTGTGGACTTTAAAGATGTATTCATCAAACAAAAAAAGCTTGTGCGAATACTTGCGAACATCAAGCAGAGACAAAGCTGTAGGCCTCACTTCATAATAATGCGTATATTGACATTACCGTGTATCTATATCATGCAAATGACCCTATTCGTAAGAGAACACAGAACTTTTTTTAAATCAAAGTCAGAAAGTAATAGCAACTATAATAGACGTAACAAAGATATGCTTATTAAGCCTCCGACCACCTTAAAAACATTTGACAGCAGCCCATACATTCGACTTATAACTATCTATAACAAAATTCCTAGTTATATCAAGAATCAAACAAAGGATTCCTCTTTTCGCAGCCAACTTAAAAAATTTCTTATCGATAAATGTTATTACACCGTAGAAGATTTTTTATCTGACAAATTGTAAGTAGGTAGGCACTCGTATTAGGTAGGTAGATTATATAAAAATTATTGTAATTGTTTTTGACATTTATTTAAAATTGTAAGTAGGTAGGCAGCCACTCGTATTAGGTAGGTACAATAGGTGAAGATTGTTACTATTTTTGACATTTGTATTACTGAATTGTCCATAGATATAATAAGATTTATTGTTAAATTAGATTCTATAAATAAGAAGTTTGTTACTTACTTACTTAGATTTACCTATTTTAATTTAATTTGCCGTAAGGCCATTGTAATGCCCCAGCGGGGCTCATGTTCTGGACGTTATTACCCCCTAAGACCTATAATACACATGAAACAATGAATAAATGAATATGAATATGAATATGAGACTTTGTTTGGAATGGATTTCTTGGTGGCCGCGGGTATAGTGATCGATTTTCATACTTCAATCTGGTACTTTTCGGGTGACCATGTCATGTACCCGATTGAATATGAAAGTCCTACCAAGCCAATCGCGTCCATTGCTGCCGCTGAGTTTTTGCGTGATGATGAAGGACTCATTCTGAACGACGATGACAGGCAGCAGCTGTCCGATCTGTTGCAGCATTATAGCGAAATTTTTGAAATGCAGGGGGAGCCTACATCTTTCGCAGAACATCACATAGACACAGGTGATCATCATCCAATATCGGTTCCTCCATATAGGCTGAATCCTGCCAAAAGAGAGCTCATGAAGGTGGAACTCGATCAGATGCTGGAGGATGGCATCATTGAAGAGTGCGAGTCTGCTTGGACCTCTCCTGCAGTGCTCGTTCCAAAGAAGGATGGAAAGGTAAGGTTTTGCGTAGATTACCGCAGACTCAATGCGGTAACCAAAACTGATGCTTACCCCATGCCGCACATTGATGACTTGGTTCAATCGACTAAGCGTAACTGCTTCATGTCCACCTTAGACCTGCGAAGCGGTTTCTGGCAGGTGACAGTCCGAGAGTGTGACAAAGATAAGACAGCCTTTCAAACGCCATTTGGTACGTATCGCTTTTGTCGGATGCCTTTCGGATTGAAAAATGCTCCTTCCACCTTTCAGCGGCTGATCGACAAGCTTCGTTCATCTCTGAACCGCGATTTCTGTCAAATCGAGGGCGACAACGTAACGCTTCTAGCATATCAGGATGACCTTCTGCTCATAACAGAGACTTACTCAGGTCATCTGGTTGCCCTAAGCGCCGTCATTGAAAAGCTGCGTACTTTCAATTTGCGAGCAAACCGTGAGAAGTGCGTTTTCTGCCGTAGAAAGGTAAAGTACCTAGGCCACGTCATTACGCCGGACGGCGTATCTCCTGATTACGACAAGGTACAGGCTGTGGTGGAGATGAACGCACCTCTTAATCTGAAACATTTAAGAACTTTTCTACAAACGTGTTCGTGGTTCCGCAAGTTCGTGCCTAATTTTTCTGCCATAGCTGAACCACTCACTCGATTGACAAGAAAGAATCAGCCTTGGGTGTGGGAGGCCGAGCAGGCCGACGCTTTTGCTGTCCTAAAGAAGCGTCTCACTTCCGCTCCCATTCTGATACAGGCTGATTATTCACAACCGTTTATTCTCAGAACGGACGCTAGTGCCTACGCTCTCGGTGCGGTGCTTCTTCAGGGCGATGACGTTCAGGAACGTCCCATTGAATACGCCAGCCGCTTACTTACGTCCGCTGAGAAGAACTATAGCACAACGGAGCGAGAGGCTCTAGCCGTCGTCTGGGCTGTTGAGCGCTTCCGAGGGTATATTGACGGACATCAGGTGATTGTAGGAAGTGACCACCAACCGTTAAAATGGCTCCTTACTTTGAAGTCACCTTCAGGTAAGTTGGTTCGTTGGGCACTCAAGTTACAAGCCTTTAACATCACCTACCAGTACACTCCTGGCAAAGTCAACGTGGTGGCGGACACTCTGAGCCGTCCGCCGTGTAGTGAAGAAGATGCGACTGAGTGTGGTATGTGTTCCGTCGTCTTAAACTTGCCTTTCACCAGTCCAGTTGACCTTCGTGCTGCTCAACTCGAAGATCCTGATCTTCAAAAGATCATCCAAGACCTGGAAAGTTCCGACGAACTGACCCTTAGCAGATGGGTTGAAAGAGGGTACGTTTTGTTTCAAGGAGTTCTCTACCGCTATGATCCAGATTTGGATTCCGAAGAGGCTCAGTTGGTGGTTCCGAGCTTTATGAGGAATGAGATCCTGAAGGAGTTACATGATTCTCCCACCGCTGGTCACCAAGGCGTAGACAGAACCCTACAACGACTTCGGGAACGGTATTATTTTCCAGGCATGCGTAGGTTTGTAACCGACTATCTAAAGGCGTGCGTCGAATGCCTCCGTTACAAACCATCTAATCAAAAGCCTGCTGGGTTGTTACAAACCCCCGTGCTTCAACAGCGAGGAGAAGTTTTAGCGATCGATTTGTTTGGTCCGCTACCAGCAGGAAACCAAGGGGAGCGTTGGGTGCTCTTAATTGAAGACGTAGCTACAAGATGGGTAGAGTTGTTTCCACTTGTTGAGGCTACCGCCGAGGCTTGCTCTCGAATTCTTCTCGAGGAGTACTTTCTCAGATACGGGTTACCGCGTAGGGTTATATCCGATAACGGCACGCAGTTTGTGTCCGCTGTCATGCAGCAGTGCATGCATTTGATGGGTGTGAAGCAGGAACTTATACCACTGTATCACCCAGAAGCAAACCCAGCTGAGCGCAAAAATAGAGACCTTAAGGTACAGCTCTCCATATTGGTGAAGAATACTCACACCAATTGGCCTAAACACTTGGCGAACGTCAGGTTCGCTATGAACAGCGCCGTGTGTTCAACCACTGGTAAGACACCTGCATATTTAACTTTCGCACGGGAGCTGCGAACTCCGTTCGATGTCCATCACGATCTGCGTAGTATTCTTGATAAAGAGAATTTCGTTCCTCAAGTGACACCCTACTTGAGAACCTTCATCTCGTCTCTCTCAGACGTTAGGGACCGTGTGGAAAAGGCTCAGGATATCCGTAAGGAGGTAGCAGACGCTTCCCGTCAAAAGGAACCTAAGTACAACGTAGGTGATTTGGTGTTGGTCAGGACGCACGATCTTAGTAATGCATCTAAAGGTATCACACGAAAGTTTATGCCTAGGCGTGATGGTCCCTACAGTATTAAGGAAATTTCTAGCCCTACCACTTTCGTTTTAGCTGACCTCTCAGACGCCATCATAGGGAAGTACCATAGCTCGGACCTAACCCCCTTTTCAGCTCCCTTGAGTTCCACTGTCCCAGTAAGGCCTAAAAGGCGCAGAGGGAGACCACGCTGTCGTGTTTTAAGTCCCAAGTCGGACTCGGGACGCGTTCCCAACTTGGAAGGGGAGTGTGTAGCGCGCCATCCTTTAAGTCAACCAGTCAGCCAAGATGTGGGTGAACTACGCGACCGCAGCGCCTCAACGGCACGGGTCGTAAACGTATTGAATCCTCGCGCCCCCTGTCGGGACGCGAGGAGAACTAGACGGCCGGCGCGATACCGCGAATAATCTTTGTCCGCGCTTAGCATTTACGTTTTCTATTGTTTTATAATTGTATTTATTGCTGTAACCGTGCTAATTCTTATTCAATATACCTTTTAACTAACCGTGAGCGTTTGCAGTGTTCAAAACCCCCTAGAACCCAATCAGCCAGCCGGGCATCGTTAAATAATGTCGAATTCACAATCAGGGCCCCCAAAAACCTATTAAACGATACCCATGTTCATTTTTAAAGAAAAAAATGAAGCCGCCATCTTGGATTCAAAAAATAATGTCGAATTCATAATCAGAGCCATCAAAAACCTATTAAACGATACCCATATCCATTATTTGAGAAAAAAAAGCAACCATCTTGGATTCAAAAAATAATGTTGAATTCACAATCAGAGCCCCCAAAAACCTATTAAACTATATCCATATCCATTTTTTAAGAAATAAAATGAAACTACCATCTTGGATTCAAAAATTAATGTTGAATTCACAATCAGAGCCCCCAAAAACTTATTAAATGATACCCATATCCATTATTTAAAAAAAAAACTGAAGCCGCCATCTTTGATAAAAAAATAATGTCGAATTCACAATCAGAGCCCCCAGAAACCTATTAAACGATATCCTATGTATCCATTTTTTAAGAAATAAAATGAAACCACCATCTTTGATTCGAAAATTAATGTTGAATTTACAATCAGAGCCCCCAAAAACTTATTAAACGATACCCATATCCATTTTTTGAGAAAAAAAATGATGCCGCCATCTTGGATACAAAAAATAATGTCGAATTCACAATCAGAGCCATTTAAAACCTATTAAACGATACCCATATCCATTTTTTAAGAAAAAAAATGAAGCCGCCATCTTTGATAAAAAAATAATGTCGAATTCACAACCAGAGCCCCCAAAAACCTATTAAACGATACCCATATCCATTTTTTGAGAAAAAAATGAAGCCGCCATCTTGGATACAAAAAATAATGTCGAATTCACAATCAGAGCCCCCAAAAACCTTTTAAACGATACCCATATCCATTTTGAAGGAAAAAAATGAAGCCGCCATCTTGGATTCAAAAAAGAATGTCGAATTCATTATTAGAGCCCTCAAAAACCTATTAAACGATACCAATAATCAATTTTTTGAGAAAAAAAATGAAGCAGCCATTTTGGATTCAAAAAATAACGTCGTATTCATTATCAGAGCCCCCAAAAACCTATTAAACGATACCCATATCCATTTTTTTAGAAAAAAAATGAAGCTGCCATCTTGGAGTCAAAAAATAATGTCGAATTCACAACCAGAGCCCCCAAAAACCTATTAAACGATACTAATATCCATTTTTTGGGAAAAAAAATGAAGCCGCCATCTTGGATTCAAAAAATAATGTCGAATTCACAATTGTAGCCCCCAAAAACCTGTTAAACGATACCCATATCAATTTTTTGAGAAAAAAAAGGAAGCAGCCATTTTGGATTCAAAAAATAATGTCGTATTCACAATCAGAGCCCCCAAAAACCTATTAAACGATACCCATATCCATTTTTTAAGGAAAAAAATGAAGCCACCATCTTGGATTCAAAAAATAATGTCGTATTCACAATCAGAGCCCCCAAAAACCTATTAAACGATACTAATATCCATTTTTTGAGAAAAAAAATGAAGCCGCCATCTTGGATTCAAAAAATAATGTCGAATTCACAATTAGAGCCCCCAAAAACCTATTAAACGATACCCATATCCATTTTTTAAGAAAAAAAATGAAGCCGCCATCTTGGATTCAAAAATTATTGTCGAATTCACAACCAGAGCCCCCAAAAACCTATTAAACGATACCCATATCCATTTTTTAAGAAAAAAAATGAAGCCGCCATCTTGGATTCAAAAACTTATGTCCTATTCACAATATAGGAATATAGTTGAAAATGAAACAAAAAACCAAAAAGTGCTTTTTCTTCTTCCTGCCCTTACCCACCAGGTGGGGTCGGCACAACATGGTGAGATGCCCCCCCTATCACTTGCCATCTGGTGAGATGGCAAGTGATAGGGGGCAAGTGTGCGTGAGTACGCACACAACTAGCAAGCCGCAGTAAATACCTATTTTCCGTCCGCCTGGTTTACGCGATACGCTCATAAAAACCTGACTGAATACAGTAAAACACAGAGAACAGACGGCTAACAACAGGCAGAGTAGGTAGAATCATCAACACTGGCCTAGCAGGTACCTATTTACAGAACCAAATAAAGTACGAATGTAGTGAACTTTGTGATTATGTGCCTTTTGATTGTAATCTGTTTTGTGAATTTAAATAAATAAAATAAAATAAAAATAAAAGTTTTTTTTTCTAAGAATACCTAAAAGACACGCATTACTAAAGAAACTATAAAACGAACAAGAACGGGCAACACACAATTCTCCTATAGATAGAGACAAAGCTCTCAACCTAACAAAAAGAGAAAATATGAGTTTGAGGTTTCAGAAATCAAAACCGCTAAGCGCATACGAAAATGACTCGTATCGCGATCTAAAATAAACCGAATAACGTTCAAATTCCTACGCTGATACCAAACTTTCAGAGCGGCAACGCCGCATTTTTACGGGTGCGAACATACATTTGAAAATTCTGGCGGCAAAATGTTCTTTTGTTCATTACTAGGAAACTACTTGTCCTAGAGAGTCCAAAATTTTGGAGCCGAGTGCTCTAATTCATAGCTCGGTTTGGACACGTCAACCGAATCTGTAGCTATTGTAGATCCTCAGATGTAGCATGTGCGTGCCAGACAAACGTGTCTCCAGCTAACACAGTCATCAAAGCTTCTAACTCGGTGAGTTTTGAACCTAGACACTTGAAATATTTGGAGCATCCATGATATTTTTTGCTCTAAATTTGGAGATATCAAGCAACTTTCTCGCTATAGCCATTCCTGAGATCCACATGTGTTAGCTGGAGAAATGGCTTCCCAGCAAACACGTTGTTATAGTCTTCTAACTCAAAGAGTTTTCGAGCTAGAGACTTGTTTTTTTTTATGCCGGGTGCTCTAATTATGCTCTAAAATTTGGCGTTTACTATATAGCTCTATCGTTAGCCGTTTGCCCACACTGAATGAGGAAGCTGTGGAGCCGCTCTCCAGCTAACACACCCATAAAGTCTCATAGAGTCGTTGTTTTTTTTGCTGCTAAATTTTCATTCAAATCAATGATTGCTCCAATTATGCTTTAAATGTTGGCGTTTTCAGAATTCGCAATTTCCATAATGAGGAAGCTGGAGAAATGCACATCTCTTACAAAGGTAGAACTTGTGAGAAAGTTGGCAATGGACTCTGCTAACCCAGTTGAGCACACGTAGGGGTGTTCACTGAACTAACCTAGAATTAATCAAAATCCTTTTCGAATTAATGAACAAAGGCTCTTTCACATGACACCACCATCTATCTTCTTCTGAATATCAAAATACTTAGAGTCTGTTCAGAAAGAGAGCCGTCGTGGGATTTGAGGGCGCTGCTGTGCTTAATTACCTTTTTTGTTTAGTGGGCAATACAATAGCACGTCTGTTGCGTTTTGATACTATCACAACTAGTGTACTATTCCTTTATTTATTGTTGATGCAAAATGCTGACAGAAAGAAAGGGATGAGTTGCTATATTAAAATCGAAACGTTAGTTCACAATTTGGCCACGACGGCTCTCTTTCTGAACAGACTCTGACTCCTTTTTCTTATTGCTTCGCTTGTTCGTTCGAACCAAGTCCGGTGAAATGTCAATATCTCAGTAGTAGGAGCTCTTTGTGTGCGGATCATTTGGGCAAGTACTACCTTCTTATTTCTGCCGTGAAGCAGCATTGCTGTGTTTCGGATTGAAGGTGCTGGTGGAATTAACGGTTTTTGAATTACAGTTCTAAGTATGGACCCCCCAAATTTTTTGTTTTATTTCCACTTTTGTATTAAAATCTTAATGCGGTTCACAGAATACATCTACTCGCCAAGTTTCATCAGTCTAGCTCTTATAGTTTCGGAGAAAAGTGGCTGTGACACGGACGGACAGACATGACGAATCTATAAGGGTTCCGTTTTTGCCATTTGGCTACGGAACCCTAAAAAGGCAGTGTCTCTACCGTCTTTCATTCCAATTAGCGAAGCACGGCGAAGTATAATTATCCTGATTAAGTACTTATAAAGCAATTATGGTAAATGGTGGCTTTTAAACCAACAATCTGTTAGATCATTTGATTTTATAACCGATGCTATTATGCAATTATAGGTTACTAAGATTATTGAGATTTGAGCATTAAATAAATTAAACTTACAATTAAACAAAATATTTACAAAATGTACAAAATACACAAGAAACAGTTGAGCTATCTGCAGATCGTTACAAACGATCTAGAGATAGCTCAAATGATCCAAATCAGTGCCAGACGGAAGCGTCCCCAAGACGCTGGCGGCATTGCCACGCTGAATAGCAATGCTTATTTAAACGCTGCGCCAGATACCCACCAGCTCTTGGGTCACGCGTCGCTAAATAAATAAATGTATATTATAGACAATCCACACAACACTACATCTATTGGTAGTGTACGAAGCATCTCGCTTTTTTTTTAATACGCACGCATTTGAAGAATACTCCAATAAGTCAAAAAACTTTGGCCTTCTGCGCCGCAGGTCGTGGGTTCGATCGCAACCGAGATTAACTATTTGTGTGGTTTACACAGATGTTTGTTCTCTGTCTGGGTGTTATATTGTATTCTAAGTATACTCGTAAAAAATCTCATAATATACAAGCCTGCTTAATTTGGGGCTAGAATAGTGTTGCGTGGACTGTACAATATAAAAGTAAACGGGGCTTTGCATCTATTGCAGATGATTTAATAGCATCAGGGACAACCGGTTTTTACTCATGCCCCTACTTACGGGACGCTACAGAGCCTGAAATTCCTATCGTAGAGCTCTTATAGTAGTAGATCTCTTTGTGAAGGGCTCGTCCGTGGAAGTACTACCACCATGCCTATTTCTGCCGTGAAGCAGCATTGCTGTTTCGGTTTGAAGGGTATGGGTGCCGGTGAAATTACTGGCACGTGAGGCTGAACATCTGTATGCCTCAAGTTGATGGACGCAGGCAAGTATATCGTAAGGCACGTTCCTGACGTGCGTGACCTACGAAGCAATGCTTTGTTATACGCGATGGTTACCACTTTACATCAGGTAGGCCATATGTTTGTTCCATTAACTAGTTGTTTAATAAATATTTCTAATATAACAAAATCATTGGTTAAAGGGAGCTCAGAATAGATTTTCTGGATATGTTTAGGTTTAATGTTTTGTGGGCTTCTCAGGCTACATGTAAACCTTACCCAAAGCACCGCAACCTGTCAGCCCTGCTTGAACAATAATGGTGACAGTGATTGTTCAAACGACATGGGTCTCCAATGGGCGCACACAATAGCCACATAGAACCATATCGCTGTCGAGTATTGATTCAGCAATGTGGTATGCCGGTCTAATTATCTTATTGTTTTATTATACAATGGTTGTAATACTATGGTGCCAAGTCTTAGTTATTCCAATAAGGTACAAACGTCTGTCTGCGACTCCATAGAAAGTGGTTTTTACCCTATCAATTTAGCTAGATGGTGTGGGGAAATGTGTGTATAAATTTTTAAGGGTAGATCCAAGCATTTTTTGTTTTTGACATGACAACGCCTTTTAATTCGATGGAGCCGGCTGCACGCACGAAAAAAACATGACTTATGCGGCGTTAACTCGCTCTGAGGCGTTCCATTTAAGACTTGAAGTGCAAGCGAGAGCGCGGAACGAGCGACAAAGAGGCCGAATCGGCCTCCGCGTTCGGCAACGTTCGACATCTGTCTCTCTCCTACTTGAGTGAGCGATGCGTCCGCGTGGACAGCTGTATGACGTTGTCACGTTCAACTATCGTCAGTAAACCGACTTTACAGACAACCGATTTTTCACTAAATTTATACCCATTGATCATCATCATCAGCCCGTTTTCACGCACTGCTGAGTATAGGCCTCCTCTTTATTGAGCAACTCTTTTATTTTTATAACGCTTTTATTAGCTTCACCTGTATGTAAGTTTGTATGTTAAGTTTGTATGTAACCGACCTCTTTGAGCTCGATTTTGTCCTATTTTGAACGATCAGATTTGAATTTGAAATTTGATTCAAACTTTCAAATTTGATTCAAACTTTGCACACCTGTCAAAGGTCGATGACAATGCAATAATATGTTAAAAAAAAAGAAAAAAAAAAAAACAAACTAATCAATTGGAAAATTTATATTATTGTGCAAAAAGCGTGGGGGGCTTGATTTTGATTGTTGTAAATATTTTATCAATAGTTTATTATATCTGAAGTTATTATAAAAAGCACCCCACGCTTTTTTGTACAATAATATAAATTTTTCAACTGATTATTAGTTTTATTTTTAACTTTTTGTTCAATTAGTTATAAAAGCGTTTTTTATAGTTTTTTAAACTATAATTTATTATTTTATTTACCACTTTCCGGTGCCTTGCAAGTTTCTTCCACTCATTCACACTCACAAAAAAATCATTCAACCAACGGGCGGTATACCTCTAGGTGTTTGATCATCTTTTGGCCACCATTCTGTAGCCGCCTTCGTCTCTTCTCGCCAAATGCCCTGCCCATCTTCACTTTGTACGACTGTTTCAACTTATATTATATCAAAAACACTAACTTTCTTAGTCATGCATGACCTAGACATAATTGCGACGTATTATAATGCACATCAGGTACAGACACAGCACGGGCCAGACATGCTAGACTTACATAATAGGAAAACGGTGCGAATCGTCACCAGCCTAATAAGCTCACAACTGGACAACCCGTCCATATTTGGACGGGTTGCCGTAGTGACCACGCTTGGCAAGCGGATTGGTGGTCGTAGTATGGGTGAAAATAGAGTATCTGAGTAATATTTATTAAATCTCATCAAACTCCCCCCTCTCTTGTTTACGTTCGATTCTGTCCATCCCAAGATTGCCTGGTAGAGATCGCTGTTAGCGATAAGGTCGCCCATTGTTTTACTGTGACTTTTTATTTTTAAGCTAAATACTGTATTCTTATATGTGTCATAGTAATCAATAAAGAGTTATCTATCTATCTATGGGTGTTCATTACTCAGGAGCGACGCTGACCATTTTCTGGTACTTATTCTATATCCATCATCGTCATTTTGACTGTACTTATAGCTCAGTTGGTAGTAGCTCTGCCTTCTACGCCGTAGGTCGTGGTTTTGATCCAAACAAACATTTGCGTTCACCACACAGTGTTTGCGAACGCAGTTGTTTGTTTTCTACTTGGGTGTTATTATTATTTTCTAAGTATCTATGTATTTAGCTAAAAAACGAATTCAAGTATTATCAGCTATCTGGTTCCCATAGGATAAGCTCTACGCTTAATTTGGGGCTAGATAGTGTTGTATTGATTGTCTAAAATCCCAGACTAAGCAGGGTCGGGACAACAAGTTTTCCTATTTCAGTCTCTTCTATTTAAGATTTAGCCAACTACACGGTGTAACAAAAAGAGGGGTTATTCGTCATTTCGCGATCTTTGTGTTCACTCTTTTCTTACTCCTATCATTTTTCACACATCACTTTTCAATCAATCATATTTTCTTTATCCACATCTCTGAAAAATATGAAGCATAAATGCTCACTATATGGGGTTCAAGCGACAGCCTATTAAAAATCAAATCATTCACCCATAACGAATCGACTCGCGCCTTTCAATACCATTTACGGTTCTCCGCACCTCTTAAAATTAGGGGCAGGTGTAGGAGAGTTCCTCGTTTAGGGAATTGAAGAGGGTGGCAACACCCCTGGTGGAAAGATTTTTGATTTATGCAAAAATGAATACCGTGTAGAACATTTTAAGGAATTGTTTGCTAAATATTTGGTAAATTTTAGTGGTTGCTCTGCGGGTATGACATTGAGAAGGATATTTAATGTTATTTATGGAAGGTTTGGATGCCTGAGTCGATTTATATTTTACTTGTAATAATTGTATGCTTGTTTGTATAAAATCTTGCAAACTGAATCAATTTAACTATTATTTAATCAGTGGCTATGTGATAATTCATTAATATTAATTTCAATAAATTACAAAGACTTTTATAATGTCCCTGAGTTAAGAACCGAGTGCTATTGGAACCCGCGACGGTCGCGTTAGTGCCGTATTAACAGTCCCTTAAAGTTACTTGTCGAGTGTGATTAGGATCCGGTGGCGCAGCCCTATACTAAGGGGATGGTCGCGGGTTCAAATCCCACTCGGCTCTTAAATTTAGGGACATTATAAAAAACTTTGTGGTTTCCTTAAGTGTAGTCAACACCATGCAATCAATAAAACAATTAAATAAATGAATTAAAATTTAAATAAACTATTTAAATTAATTAATTTTAATTTCATATTATTTAAATTCATAAATTTCATAAATAAAAAAAAGTCAGACAAGAACTAAACCTAACCAAACCTAAGAAACCAAAAAAAACAAACCTAAAAAGACGAGTATATTAGCACGTTTACAAATTTCTACCTGAGTAAGTACACGGGCAAAGCTGCAGTGAAATTCCACTCCCAAAATCCCCAATCCAGAAGGATTACCTCCTCTCTCTAGTGTATGTAGGTCTTATCTAGGCTCATAGCAGAATGCACGCGGCGGAATCAATTAAGTTGCGATGTCGGCGGGTGGGGTTATTAAAACAGAACATGATGCAAGTCCAAAGCCCAAAGCACTCTACTGTGGTAAGCCCCTTTATACACAGCGCTACACAAATCTTCAATACCCGACGATTTTAATCTCTAATGCTGCCTTCTTACGGTGCGTAGTTCTGCAGATCATTACGCACAGCCGACGACGACGCCCGGCAACGCACACAGAAAGAGCTCCTGTGCTACAGCGCACCTCGGCGCACGAGACCGTTCCCATGGTGTGTCGTGCGAGCTGATCCGTGGTGGGAAGGGGCTTACCCTCTCATTCATGCCTGCCACTTTTTAGTGGCTTGCTAAAAGTCTCTTGCCCCTGACATTTTTAACCGACTTCCAATCAAAAAGGAGGAGGTTCTCAATTCGGTTGTATTATTTTTTTTTTTGTTTGTTACCGCATAACTTCGTCATTTGTGAGCCGATTTGAAAAAGTATTTTTTATCTGAAAGGTACTGCTTCCAGATTGGTCCCATTTTAATTTTATTAAAATCGGTGTTGCCATTTTTTTTTAAATAATTTTTTAATGTTTGTAACTACATGCCTCCGTCATTTATGAACCGATTTAGAAAATTTTTTTTTTATTTGGAAGGTTATTCTTACGTCCAGATTGTCCCAAACAAATTTCATTAAAATCGGTTTAGCCGTTTGTCAATGAAGTCGGTTTCTCTAGTTTATTAAACTTATAATTATCATGCCAACAAATTGAGATGGCAACAGACTTTTTTTATACAACTAGCTGATGGAACAAGCATATGGCGCATCTGATGTTAAGTGGCCATCGTATAAAACAAAACTATGCCTCGTAGGTCACGTACGTCAGGAACGTGTCCTATAATAATAAATAATAAATAAATAATAATAAATAAATATTGTGGATAATTCACACAACACTATCCAGCCCCAAACTAAGCAGAGCTTGTAATATGGGAACCAGGTAGCTGATATAATACTTGAATACATTTTTTTTTTGTAAATATATACTTAGAATACAATATAACACCCAGACAGAGAACAAACATTTACGTTCCCCACACAAATATTTGTTCTCGGTGGGGATCGAACCCACGACCTACGGCGCAGAAGGCAGAGCAACTACCAACTGAGCTAGAGGCCATAAAAAAAAAAAAATGCACTTCCCTGCGTCTGTGTGCTAAGCTAAATTACTGCTATAGGGCCAATTCTTCTTTTTCTCATCGTATTACTGATTCTTTCGAACCAAGTGTGGTGAAAGGATTTTAAGTGCGCCTCAACGAGTATTATTGCCATACTCAATTATTCAATATTGCCATATAATTAGTCAATTATTGCCATGAATATGGCAATATTATAAATTAATCACAGACACGTGTACGAAACTTTATAGTCCAGTCATTATAGTAAGTTCACCTTGGAATTCGAGATACCCAGCTCTGTAAATATTTGTATATTGACACCCTAAAAGTTGTCTCAAAACCTACATATGGTAGGGTGTACGCAACTATTAAATTTCAAGGTCAAAAAAACTTTTTTTGGAAATATCTCATTTCTTATGGGTTTTTTGCTATTTGTATTTAGTATTCATACGTACCGTTTTCGAGACAGATGGCAGAGAGCGCGCGGTCACAGCCCGGTCGTCGGTTGACCTGAAGTGATGCTGTGACAACTTTTAGGGTGTCAATATGCAAGTATTTACAGACTTACAGCTGGGTATCTCGAATTCCGAGATTCTTACCTAATTTAAGCTTAAATGACTGGCCTATTAGAAGATTTTATTCCAGTAGTCGCTTATAGACCAAAATTGCCGGGTATCGAAGACTTGCGTAGCGTTGTGTATTACAAAGAGGCTAAGTCTATAGTGGTGCATTTCAGAATTTACATAAATAACCGAGGGACACGAAATGGTGAAAATTTCACCCAGCGCCAAATCATAGACTTACCAAGAATATTTTGTATTTCATGTTTGTGAAACTGTATGAGAAAATAAGTGTGTTAAAAATTTTATGAGAAAAGAAACCCAAGCAGAGGTTTGCTCCTGCTTTCTCCCCCCGATTTTTAGATTATAATTGATGTGTTTTTTTTTCTGTATTGAAACCGAGGAGTTTGTATAAAAAAAGAAACAGATCACCCCTGTCAGACATGCTGGAAAAAAATCTCTTCTTTTCTTCCTCTGCGTGCGAGGCAATGCTTTGTTTTAGGATGGCTACCAAATAAATAAAAACATTTTATTTATTTTATTTTTAGTCTGGGTCGTCCGACTGCAGGGCAAAGGCCTCTCTCCCCTTCTTCCACACCTCTCGATCTTTGGCTACATTGCACCAGTCGTTCATATGTCAATCTAGATCGTCCCGCCATCTTCTCCGGGGTCTTCCTCTACGACGCCGACCTTGTGGGTTAATATTTTGGCCCAAAGAATGAAAACATAGCTCGTAAAGAAAACCAAATACCAAACACGAAAAAAAACAGGTACCTACTGTTAAAATCACTAAAACTGCACGCCCAAGTTAAACAAAAGCCCGCAAAGCCTTCCGCCAATAAGTCCGTTCCCGGAAATCGACAGCTCCTTCCAATCTGGAGACATAAGTCCTGACAGGCGCTGCAGCCTGCCTGAAACATCGCCTGTAATGAGTGGGGAATGATGGCGGTGATGACGGGCCAATCTACAAGTGATAGCGGGAACATATAAATGGGAAATGTGTTTTTTACCTACGACTAAATTTGTCCTTCCACTCAGACCAACTAAACCGAACCACTGGTGTGCAAAATGGAACTCGATGAAAGGTTTTTCCAATCAAACCAACGAAGTCAAAGTTAAAATCAAATACTTCTGTATTTATTCAATTGTAACAAGGATCACTTTAAAACATCTTAAAGCTAAGGCGAATGAGTATAAATGCCAGTTTTGATCAACTGGTTGATTGTCGCTTTTTTAGTACTTAATAGCAAAGAAACGACATCTTCGGTGTGTAGATAAAATCCTATATCTGTAGGCAAATTAAGCTAAAAACGCTATGATAGAGAATGAGTAAGTTTTATAGAACACGTCTGCCGTAAAAACGGTTCATATGTATGACAGCATGGTGAGCTTTAATAACGGTTTAAAAAGTACCTACACATTTAGAATCAGAAAGGATGTCTATCGTGCCTGACACACACGTTGATCAATTGCGTAATAATATTATTTTGAAGTTTTTGGTATAATCGCTTCAGCTTATCGCTTCCGCCGCACCCATTAGCAGCCGCCCATCAAAGTCCACTTAGCGTATTCCCGAGACCGAGCCAAAGTGTTTTATAAACTAAGTATTCACTTTTCACTTAAATACTATTCACTTTACACTTATTTATAGGAGAAGCGACGACGTTTAAATTTAATAAATGGATCCAAATTTTATACGATGGAAGATTTTCAGCTTTCTTGAAATTTCAGGCACATGAAGCTTACCACCTGTATTCTCTCAATTGGTGGATGCAGGGCAATGCATAGTTGCACGTTCCTTGCGTCCGTGACCTATGAGACAATGCTTTGTTATAGGGAATAGTTACCATGTTACATCAGGTGGGCCATCAGCTCACTCTCAGCCAGTTTCCATACGATGATTTATTTCTTCATCGTTTAAGTACTGGTAATAGTGTTTTTTTTGTACAGAAAAACTGATGGTTGCTTATCTGGATTTAAACCCACGACCTTAGTATGGAAAGGACCCTAGTATTAATTCAAAAGAAGTAGTGGAATTGTTCGATGGGTTTGGTCATGTTTAGTAGAGTCCGCGCAAGATAACTATGCGCGTGACAGATATGATTGGAGGATAACATAGGTACTGTTTATTGATTTTAAAGTGTCTAATACAGTAAAGAAAATAACAAAGATTTTTATCATGTCCCATAAGTGTTCCTTATGCCGAGCGGGATTTGAACCCGTGTTTTTCCTTTTTCTACGGGGCTGCGCTGACCGCTGCTACAGATGTGACGTGAACTATTTACGTTATGTTGTCCCTGAGAGTTATTCGTCGAGTTATATTTACAGTCCATTTTATAATTATTCATGTTTGCCATCTCTCACGCGCAGATCTATCAGGCGCGGACTCTACAACACCAAACAGCACTTAGTTTGGGTTACCATATCAAACAGGAGTTGGGTTAGTTCATTATAAATGTATGCTCAGAGTGTGTATTAATGTGCCAGCACAGAGACCCATTATTGCGACCGAATGTGAAACGCGCTCATTACTATTTTACTACTGCTAATGCAAGTACATTGAAGCTCTATTATGGAAATTTTCATACCAATTGCAAATTAGAATATCTATTTTTAACGTGACAACGTCTTATAATTAGAAGAAGCCGGCTGCACGTTCGAAAAAACATGACTCATGCGGCGTTACCTCGCTCTGAGACGTTCTATATAAGGCTAGAAGTGCAAGCGAGAGCGGGAAACGAGCGACAAAGAGGCACGCACGGCCTCCGCGTTCGGCAGCGTTCGACATCTGTCTCTCTCCTACTAGAGTGAGCGATGCGTCCGCGTGGACAGCTGGGTGTCGATTCTGAAAACACAAATCACTCAAGCGATCGCGTAAATCGATGTGAGTTGTCAATTTTTGTTTGAAAAATTTGAAAATGGAACGCGGATTCAGCGATTACTCGACGATCACTCAATCGAACCGTGTTGCTGGAATTGACGCCCTGTACAGTATAATCGTTGTCACGTTCAACTATCGTCAGTAAACCGACTTTACAGACAACCGATTTTTATTACAAAATAGATGTAGTATACTAAATACTTACTGGTACCAATTTCATATTCAAATTTTATTCAGATAAAACCATATATTGGTCTACTAGCGCTTTATTTATAACAGTAGACGTAGTTTTTTTATCTAACCCATATCGTCCCACTGCTGGGCAAAGATCTCCCCCAAATCCAGTGCGTCTAAAACCGAGGATGCTACGTTCGATTGCCTTCTGGAAAATCTTGAGTTCGAACTTCTGTAGTTCAGTCACTGGCTACGTCTGAGTACCGAGGATAGAACGTAGTGAGTTATTCGAATTTGAAAGTGGCCCTATGATTATATGTTCATTCATACAAAATTTTATCGGAATTCGTTCGGCCGTTTTAGAGATGAGTGGGAACAAACACCACCTACTAATATTCCCCTTTAAAAATATTAAGATCGGTAGGGTGATTTTAACAAACAAACAAACAATAAAATAAAAATAAATAAAGAATATTTCAAAAGTTATAAACTGAGATTTTTCACTGAACACTGAACCCACGATCCTTGTATTAATACGGGGAAAACACATTACCTATAGAGATTATGATTCATAATGAAAGGTTACCTACACAAACTCTATAACTATGTTAATTATGTTTATTTTATCTCTAATTAGCGAAGCGTTGATGAAGATAGAAAAACAAAGCGAAGCTTGAACGATGTAAACCAGATGCCAGATAATGAATTTATAAAGATGATAAACCTTTATTGTATAGCTCTTTTTCTCTTCTTAAATTAAAGAGCAGCTCTTGTCGGGGTTTGGGTGCAGTTTTCTCCAATAAAGTTTTTCTAATGTCTAATGCCTCCTTGACTTCCTAATACGACATGACAGCGCAGCGACCTTTTCTTTTATCTGGCTCACTACAGTTACACCACTCGCGCCTCGTGATGCAAGTTAGTAATAAGGTTTTCCAGTGCGCGACCCATAGGCTAATTTTACAATCAACAGATAAGATTAAACAGGCTTATAAAAATATATCCATACCTTTTTTAGGCTTGTTTAAAATAAGAAATGTTTTTTTAAACAAATGGTCCCTAGATTGAACAATCAGCCATAAGAAAATAGGAGAGTTACAGAAGAAATAGGTGTTATTTTCCTGTCCAGACAACGGCTTCTTCGAAGACAAAAACGGTAGTAATCCAAAAATATTAGAGATTACGGTATTATAGAACCGGGAAACATGGTCGAACCAAAATCCAATAATACCAGTGAATCCGCAGCCGGTCCGGGCATAGAATAGGTAGTGAATACAGATGAGCTATTTGGTAAGATGATACAAAAACATCCGCTTACTGGTAAGTAAAGTATTCTGGAAGGAGCTATTCCATGCAAAACCAGAAACACAATAATAATTATAAGTTTAAAAAACTAGAGAAACCGACTTCATTGCCAAACGGCTAAACCGATTTTAGTGAAATTTGTTTGGGACAATCTGGACGAATAAGAATAACCTTCCAAATAAAAAAAATATTTTCTAAATCGGTTCATAAACCGGTATAAATCGGTGTATAATGATTAATGACGGAGGCATGCAGTTACAAACATTAAAAAAAATATTATCCAAAAAATGGCAACACCGATTTTAATAAAATAATGGGACCAATCTGGAAGTCTATCCGATTTTTATCTATCCTTTCCATCCAAAGGTTGTCTGGAAGAGATCGCTCTTAGCGATAAGGCCGCCCATTGTACTGATTATTTTTGTAATGGTTTCTGTATGTATTTCTTTGTGTACAATAAAGTGTTAATCTATCTATCTATCTATCTATCTATCTGGAAGCAGTACCATTCAGATAAAAAAATATTTTTTCAAATCGTGAACCGATGACGAAGTTATGCGGTAACAAACATTAAAAAAAAATACAACCGAATTGAGAACCTCCTTCTTTTTGATTGGAAGTCGGTTAAAAAAGGGACAAAAATATATGTTTAATTGATATTCATTCTTGTCAACTGTATCAGTTAGTTGTAAAATTGATAATAACTTGTCAAAACAACAAATTTACTGTACACAATCCTCAGTCTTTACGGAGAATGTTTTTTCTTGAAAATGTTGGATTTTCCAAATCGTATGCCAAAAGTTATTGGACATGAAAATTTCAAATCTTCTTAGCATGTTTGAGTTACTAAGCTCAGGATGTCCTGGAACAAAAGTACCTAGCTACTATCGTTTTAGGTACATCTGCTCTTACAAATTAGGTACTTACTGTACCATCTTTGCATATCTGCAGCATCTATTCTCTTGGAACAGCCGTGAATCAATACAGTTATTGCAAAGCGTCTGTTCGCCTGCATTCAAAGTATTGAGACGCGTTATGCTCTGCATTTATTGCTTTTGAAGATAGCGTTTAGTTTTCGAATAATGGAATCTACTGCATGGTAGAGTCATCATCATTAGGCTTATAAACGCACTGCTGAACATAGGCTCCTCCCTTATTGTCTTTAATTTGTCCCTTATTGTTTTTGTTCAATTACAAGAATCACTTTGATTCAAGGATTACTTTGATTCAAGGATCACTTTGATTCAAGGATCACTTTGATTGCATTTTGTGGAAGTTTTCCACGTTTCATCAAGGCCTGCCGGTCTACTCTTGAACGCGATTTCGATCCCAATCTCAAGTTTTGACGGAATTTTGACAGAAATCCTAAGGGTTTTCTGTCAGAATTCCGTCAAAACTTAAAATTGGGATCGGAATCGCGTTCAAGAGTAGACCGGCTGGTTTCAGTTCTACGAGCCTACATACATTATTATCAACATCAGCTCGAAGAAGTCCACTGCTCAACATAGGCCTCCCCTATAACATTTTACAATATCGTCGGTCATCAGGTGGGTGCCTTAAGTTTCGTCTATCAGTTCGTAGTCACCACGTTATTTAATTCAGCTAACTATCTTGATACGACAGAAATATAGTTTTATCGTAACCCAAATTTTATTAACCTATTCAAACGCAACTTAAAATAAACTTTTCTTATAGCAAAACTATCTTACTTATAATTCTTCTAGTTACTTCTTTGTCTTCAGAGCGTCTTTCTTCTTTGTAGCTGATAGTGTCCTGTTCAGGGTTTCTTTTACAATGGCCTCGTCTCTTTCTTCTAAAACTCCTTCTAACTCAGGACACCATTGGGAGTCTGGAGAATAAACAATGATTTTAGATAACTGAAGCGGTAACTCCATAGATACTCATCATGGTTTGGAAACCAGGTTCGCCAATACATTTCATATTAGATTAGATAGACCTAATGATAAACTAGCCTGTAACTTCGACAGTATCTTACCCAGAGACAAGGAAACTCAAGCAATTGAAGAATCTGGTACCAAGAAACATTCTGGATATACAAAAGCAAAAGGCCCTGTCAGCACTGTCCTTGAAAGCACTACTAGAAATTTAGCAAAAAAGGCTGTTTTCTGACTTGAGTAGCGTAGCCAGATTCAAAACTAGGTTACAAAGAGTTCCGAAAGTTTTCATCTAAGATAGAGCAGTATCATGAAATAAAGATGACTTACCAACAAACAGGTTCTCCAGCAAATGAGACCGGTTCTTCTGGCGTCCCAGCACGTAAATTTCATTGTACTGCTGAAATTCACGCATGCGCTCTATAGCTGCTTCTATACGTGCGAGTCTGTCTTGCTTAGCTGCTTCTGCCATGTCTGGGGTTACCAGAACGCTGAAGGGAATAGAAAATGTCTACCATTACTGGCTTACAAGGTTATAAGGATTACGAGAGCAGAAGACGCTCTTTTTGTTTTGTTTCAAGGAATATAATGTTACCAGCTACATTCATTAGAAGATGTATTTCAATTAGTTCAGTGGTTCGGTTGTGCATCAGGCACAGACTTCCAAGCACCTGGACGATAGATTGAACTGGGTAGATAGTTCGTGGTACCTTTCTTCTTCAGTCTTCTCTTTCATGCAGAATGGTAAAAAGTACAGTGGGATGAACTTGTCTTTAAGTTGTTCTGGCATCGCCAAGTACTTGGCTTCCTCTTCACTTTCCACAGTCATCTCCAGCACTATAGCATAAATATTTTAAATCTTCTTCATATATTTTATCTCAAAGTCACCGATTGAGCTATTTATATAGTTTTGTGGCTTTATTTAAATCAAATGCATCAACTATGCGATGGAACAAATAAAACTTACTTCCACTTTCAGTCACCGGAGTAGGTCCTTGCTGAAGCTGGTCTTCTGCACAAAATAAAAAAATATGATTGGTGCTCATAAAAACAAAATTTTACACAAACGATATGATTCAACTTACTCTTATCTTCTTCGCCTTCAAATTCTTCACCAAAATATTCCTAGAAACAATGTTCTTAGTGTACATTATGGAAATGAAGTAGATTATCCTGGTTGTGGTCATGGACCTGGCTTAATATAGGGCTATTTTAGTGGATGTCGTTAGAGGTCACTGAGAGACCACCTAGGGAACGGGCAGTCAGCTTATCTGTGCATAACCACACCATGTAGTCATCAATGACCATATTGTGTCTATTACTGTGCTTCTGCCAAATATAAGGGGTGCATTCCCTTAGCTTTGGAAAAGTCATATTATTATGAAATATGGACTAGTAAACTTATCTGGTTATAATAAAACGAATGAATTATTTTTACCTCAGCCATAGAGTGCGTACTTTCCGAAGGTGGCGGGGGCAGAGCTTCCAAAAACTCTGTACGAAATTCTGTTCTGAAAAAGAAAGAAATAGGCTTACCACTCCCCCAAAAACCCCAGGTACGGTAGACATCATCTTTAGATCCCCTAGTTAATAATATGTGGGAATGTCTAAAGGTGATTGAAGATGAGATCATGGCTCACCTTCGCAGAAAGTAGTCAAGAATTTCACACTGTTTTCCTCACAATGCTTTCCTACAATGTTTGAGTCGGCGTTAAAAGCAGACGAATATTTTAGATCGCATGTGCACTTTTAAAACTTTTGAACTTTGCTTGAAGATGTACTATGGAGCCTTAACTATCTGCAAGCTGATGTTGCCATATCTTTGCAATATCCAGCGAAATAAGACAATTGAATACTTGACTGAACTTGCTAGTCATTTTACTCAACTTTTGTTGATAACGCTTGTGATAATTTTTTTTGTTTCGGTGCTATTCAATCAAGAATCAGGGTCTACCTACACATCCCTTTCAAGTTAGATTATGTAGTCTCAATCTGACCTGATTTGAGCACCTCTAAGGTTCCTTCCCGGTTCTTTAGCGTCCCAGGCACGCCTCGCCGCAGCAAACTCAAGATCTCTTTCATCATCACGCCTAGCGTAAGCACCGCCGTTGATGGCCAGAGAACACTCTAGTTCAATATACGCGTCGTCGGGTTGAGGTTGGAAGGTAGACGGTGGCGGTTGTGGTTTTTCCTTATCTTTAGCAGATACGGGCTGGAAAAACATCACAAGCCTTTACAGTTTATGCTTTAGCTTTGGGAGTTTTATTGAACAAAAACTTAAAAAAGCAACTCAAAGTTCAAAATATAATTAAAAGAGTCACGCAGCAAACGAACTCCTCAAACTTTTAGATGTACTTTTGAAAAACGGCGTCTACATTCACACACGGTTATATGTGATCAGTCTAAAATTGGGAGCTGAAGTTTAGTTTTTGCTTACCTTTTCCTTGGTCACTTTCTTTGATGCAACTTCAACTTTAGCGTATTCCTGTGAGTTCCTGACTTCGTCAACTCGTTTCCACTGCGCTAGTGTCAGAGGCCATCCAGAAGGAGCCGTCACTCTGAAGGCAATACATAATTCTATGAGTTTATTGACTTCTGCTTTATCTGCCTCCAACCCATCTGTTGTTATACTTTTAAATCACATGGTGATGAAAACTTTTGTAACTATCCTAGAATCTCATGCTACTGATTGATTTTCTCCCATTCGACATTACTAATAGTTCTAGAGTATGTAACTTGGATGATGGGTCTTTTAATAAATGTGGACTACAGAAGAAATTTCCATCAAATTAACCGTAACAGGAATGCAGCAGGGTGTGAAGTTTGTGTGGACAAAACTATAACTGAGAACAAAGTAAGTAAACATGTCGGAAAAGTGAAGAACTTACTCAATAGAATACTGCTTTGGCTCAACTGGTAGTGGTCGATCCCTCAACTGTAAGAAAAACACCTATAATTAAAAGTGTTTAACTTCATATTCATACGGAAGCAGAGTTCGGTCACACCCTATTGGGACATGATACATTTTTACGTCCAAACTTTACGACCGATTGCAATCAAAGTTCAGGATCTATTTTTATCAGACTTCAACAGGAAGAGGTTATCAATATGGTGTTAATTGTGTCATAACATTAATTCCTTCCTCTATTTACAAAACGCTGAGTAGTTCCCAGGACAATACACTTTTATAAAAGCAAGCGTCTTTCTAATAAAATAAATAAAGAAAAAGTAACAAAGTATTTTACCTTGGTTATCGATCTATTCTTGCCTGCACTGGATGGTTTTGGACTCCTTGAAGGCTTTAGTGAACGTGCGCTTGTCATGCCAGACTCCCTTGCGTTCTGGAAGTGCACATGAATGAAAATAAATAAAACGGCCAGGTGCAGCCTAACAGCTTTGTTGGTAGTATGTAGCTCTGCATGTTGTAGATTCCTTCCACTGACTGCTTTACCACCGACGCTTGGTTTGGTGAAACTGCCCAAGTGATTAATTATAACAAAAAAACAATAGCAATTTTTGTAGGCTCGACTATTCTTGATGGGCTGACAATTAAGCCCACCTCAGCTCTTAGTGAATGGTTACTAAAGCCAATAGCAGATGGCTCCAATCTGACCTTATAAAAAAAGAGGCTTCTTGAAAACTACTACTTACCAGATTTGCATGTGATGTGGACTTTTTCTTCACCGAGAACACGTCAGAAGGAGGAGATGGCTCCAATCTGATGTATGGCCAGTAGATTTCCCCTTTGCCCATGCAACGGGCTAGTTCTTGAATCTCGTGATTTGGAGTTGTCGTCCGAAGAGTGGCTACTATTTCAAGCTGTGGAGTTTTAACCTCTACTTGTAGTGTTCCAATTTTAAAGGTGCAGGTATTGATGATACATGGGTATCGATGCAATAAATATTATGAGACTTCGCTGCAAAGTCATAGCCGCGAAACATTGGCTTCTCGGCGCAAGTGTGCTAGCGCTTTGTCCATGCACCATCCAGAGTTTCGCTGTTATGGTTTTCCAGTCCAATACTGATCTAGTGTAGTGGTGTCGAAGAGGTGTACAAATCACCTAAAAGAATTAAAAGCACTAACATCAGGAGAAGTAGAAGCTGCCCGAAAGCTGATCTCCTCGTGCTTAGTAACCGACACAAGGATCCCTCCCAATATGTTCCTCCTATTTGGCAGAAAGATCTCGTCTATGTGCAGCTTGTACGCTGGCTGGAAAGGCTGTTCTTTGCAGCCATCAAACTCGTTGTCGCAGACGTGGAAGATACCATCGATGGAGGTGAGGACTGTCAGCTGCCAGTGAGCCTCCGAGTTGAAACCGGTTGGCTGGTGCAAAGTTCCATGAGCCATGACCGAGTAGCTGGAATAATGGGTCAAGCTATGAGCAAACTGGCGTGAATGACCTGTTTCGGAGTTACGCTATACCGATAAGCGTGTATGAAATGCAGGTTAATTTGGAGAGAAACCCTCTGGTGTCAGTTTTATCTAATTATTACAACACTTTTGGATACGTGGGTTTGATGTATTATGGAACTAACCCATGGTTATTCATCACAAAATCGAAGGTCAAATGCGTGTTATACGTCTGCGGCATCTGTTCTCCATTGTCATTGTTGTACACCGCCACCGTGCTGTGCTGCAGACTGCTCTGGACGTCGAAGTGGACCTTCACAGGTCCATGGCAGTAGAACACTACTTGGAAGTACGGGACCCACTTGCATTTCGGAGTTACTGAGGTGGATCCATGGTGCTGCGCTAAGCCGTACACTCCACTCAGAGCAGAGGCAACGGAATATGCTTGCTTAGCGCCAGGGTACATTCCGAAGAATTCGTTCATAAGAGCTGAGAGAGACTCTAAGTTGCCAAAGACGTTTTCCATTAACTAGAACAGAAACGAAAAAAGTTATCGGTTGTCTGAACAGAATATAGCGTCGTGCTTTCAAATTAAGCAGTTGGAGCTAACTTAATGTCGAAAACTAACGAATTCACTGCAAATGATTATTTAACAGATGAGCAAAGTGTTAATGCATGCAAAGTAAGTACTAAGCTTACACAGCTAATTTATCTACTAGCTGGTTCACGCCTATATTATCTAAATAATTATAAGTTTAAAAAACTTGAGAAACCGACTTCATTGCCAAACGGCTAAACCGATTTTAATGAAATTTGTTTGGGACAATCTGGACGTAAGAATAACCTTCTAAATAAAAAAATAATTTTCTAAATCGGTTCATAAATGACGGAAGCATGCAGTTACAAACATTAAAAAAATTATTAAAAAAAAAATGGCAACACCGATTTTAATAAAATTAAAATGGGACCAATCTGGAAGCAGTACCTTTCAGATAAAAAAATAATTTTTCAAATCGGCTCACAAATGACGAAGTTATGCGGTAACAAACATTAAAAAAAAAAAAAAAAAAAAAAAAAAAAAAAAACAATCGAATTGAGAACCTCCTCCTTTTTGATTGGAAGTCGGTTAAAAAGTTATTTATCCAACAGTCTGAAGAGTTCTTCAGACAGAAAAACCATAAACTAAACACCATGCAAATATATTGCACTCAGACACAAATACGAATAATTATCTTTACTGCAAGGGCCTTGAGATAAAATAAGGATTTCAGACACTATTGCTTTTATATTGCATAGTTTTGCAAGAGAGCGATGCTAACTATTGTTGACATGGCATGCTCTTAAGAGAAACGACAGTGCACCAGCTGTTATAACTGCAGCTTTTACAGAAAAGCAGCCACTTATGCCTCGTTTCAGTGAGTGTAGTAAGCTAGAATTGCTAATTTTGATTAAAACTTCCGCACGTCGGAGAAAAGTTTTGATAGGAAGTTACGGAAATATTTGAGCTGAGTGCTGATGCTTTTTAACTAACTTCGAAAAACGGAATTCATCATTAAACTATTTTTTTAACATTTTGTATTGATATTTTGGTGAACGATGATATCGTTGTTCATAAAAGTTACTTCTTCATCAGCGTGGTAAGTCAATGTCCCCTCACAAATCATTATTTCCTGAGCACTGAGCAAACGAGAGAGGCTTTAGACTCAAAAATAAGCAGCTTCTCAAGTAGTCCTGGAATACGACGAAGCCAAACCAACGAAAACAAATCTTATAAAACCCGTTCAAGCCTGTGAAGACTTCAAGAAGCTTTGGCACTTTTGAAAGGAACAAAGCTATAGATTCAACTAGATCACCTTTCAGACATGAACACCGCAAAGTCTTACAGTTACAGGAGTATTTAAAATATTCAAGATCCCTACACATGACGGGTTGTATTTCGGTTGTATGGCGCCCCTCACACACAGTTCGTATAAGTTCGAACGCAGGCACGCGTCGAAGACGTACGAAGGGCATAAAACTTTGACGATCTGAGTTTAAACGTCCTTGTTAGACTAATATCATGTCTTTGTTAGCAAATGTGGTAAACGAGTTAAGAACAATGCATAATGTAAATAAGTAGTAAAGTGCTCATAAAGTTATGATTTTAATTTATTGGTCAGATCATGGCCCTTTAAAAAAAACCCTGAATAGTACCCCTAGCAAAAAATAAACAGCAATGAGCAAATAAAAGTAAGCTTGACACTATACTCACGGACTTCAAAGCATCAGGTGTGAACACAACATGTCCATTCAGGCACTTCCTCGCCCAGGCTCCTCTCCAATGTGCCTGGATGAAGGTAGCTGCCTCATGCCTCTTGATCATCTTCTCCCGCTCATCCTTCAGAATGCCGCAAGGCAGTTCTTCGGTGGCCAGCTCGCAGACTTGCGAGGTGATAGGGTTCATGGGAGGGGTGAGGAGCTGGCTCATAATTAGAGGGTCTACTAGGGGCTTTTCCTCGGCGACGTTCTGCAGGACCAAAATAAATCAAAATACTAAGAATCAAAATACTATGGCGAAGCTCAAATCAAACCTTTCCTAAGCTTTAATCAACAATAAAAATAATTGAAAAAGGAAAAAAACTTTGTGCCACCAGAATTAGCTACAAATCATGTAGCTCATCTACACCTTAACTATTTATTATATTCAACTTTTTCTTCTAGTTTAGAAATATTGCAGTGTGGTGATAATATTTTGTGTGCTCCTCAAAGATACTCTTTTTGTGCCCTTCACGTACTGCCTACCATACCTACAAATACCTAACCTCAGTTGAGTTACTCTACCTGTTCTTCCGTCACCTCTTCCACAATTTCCGTCTCTTCAACCTTTGGCATCACGCAATCACAAGGATCCGAAGCCACTATCTCCCTCAAGGACTTGGTCGGCTCTGGTTTTGGAGGCAGCCCAAAGTCAGGGTCGCAGAAGTAATGCCTAAGAATTGCGCAGATGGCTTTGTACTCTAAACTTGGGAGACGCTTGGCGATCAACGACTGCAGAGCTTGACGGAACATCCAGTGGAGGAGTGCTTGGTGGTAGCCTACTATTTCCGGGTCCCAGTATAAATCTGGTTGATATGATCTAAAATAACAATCAGTTATAAGAAAACGCAGTAGTCACAACGGATCAAATCACAAAGTTCCTACCTGTAAAACTCTCTATCAATGGTCAGTATAGCCGGATTGGATCTGTTCACTTTAATCCAATTGGTGAATGAGCTGCCAAGGTGGCTCAGAAACCTGGCTGCCCAGGGGCATTCTCGGACTGCTGCAGACTCTATCAGGTCTCGGGATCCCAGAAGTAGGGTTGATTCACTCAGGCACATAACATGCCAGTTCATGCGAGAATGGACCCAGAGTCTGAAAAAATCATCATCACTGATAGAGTTGTCATTTTTACTGTGTATGGATGATAATTAAATATTTACTTTTAGCTCTATTTTGACTTCAAGGAGGCTAAGTGGGGACTTGGAACAGCCTATGTTTGTTTCACTTTATTTGGCAAGCTAAAAAGCCAGCTAACTAACCGGCAAAAATGTCTTCCAGGTAGAAAGTTAACCTCCACAGACTCGTACCCTCTCGTCTGCACAAACGCTTTAGCCACAGGAACTTCACAATTTCCAAACCAATCAAACTTCTCCAGAATCAAATACGCTGGTTCAATGTGATCCACTATCGGAATCCCACTGTTGAAGAACACCCTCGGATGAATGGTGGCTATTGACATCCTCAGTTTGTTCTCTTCAGGGCCATCAATTTGAAGGTACAGAGGAGCGATCTTTGAGGCAACTATGTCTAGAGCACGGATTTGTGCGGACTTAGTAACGCGAACAGGAGGGCAGCTGGCAGCTGATGTGAATTCAAACATGGACGGGAAGAAGATTACGCTGATGTTTTTGATCAGTTCTTGCAACTGTGGAGGAGAACAAAGGGTTTATAACAATGCAATTCAAATTAATTCCTAAGCGTCCTTGAATAACGATAGAGACAGGATCCATTATATTATGAGAATGTATGACAATACCTACCACCATGTCTATTAGTAGCATTGCTGTGTTTCAGTTTGAAGTGTGTAAGTGCCGGTGAAATTACTGGCACGTGAGGCTAAACATCTGTTTGCCTCAAGATGATGGGTGCAGGGCAGTGCATCGTAGGGCACGTTCCTTAACATCAGGTCAAAGTCAATCTCAAATATGTATTTATTCATTAGTAACACAAGTATCACTTTGAAACGTCTTAAAGCTAGGTGAGTCTAGGTGCCAGTTCCACGTGACCAAGCCTAGAAGAACTATGGCTTGGTTCCTACCAGGCCGTCAATAAGTGCAGGGCTGACTAAGCCGCGGGTATTCCTTCATTTTTGAGCACAAGCATTGGGTACATATTTTTCGAACAGAAAACCCCATAAGTGCACCACTGGATTTGAACCCGCGAATGTCGGATTCGTAAGCAGGGTTAATACCACTAGATTAGCAGTGCTCTCTTCTTGAATCTTGAATAATAATATAGGCAGGATAATATTATGAGACAAATTTAGGCCATGCTATACACTGTAATAAGAAGTCTCACTATTTTGTCTTCATAAGCCCTGGAAATGGCGACGGATGGCAAACCACCGCAATTTGATATAATACAGCGCTCCTTAGTCTACACTACAGTCTTAGGAGACTCGTAAGTCACAAAATGTAATTTCGCAGTATCATTTATCACAATGTTCCAACAGTCCCTATTATCAATCTTTGCCAGGAAAGTTTTACAAAGAATTTAAACGAAACGGAACACGAACTTCTTTGATGTTCACAGGAGGATAGGAATAACTAAGAATATTTTCCATCATTTTTAAGTAAAATTTATAATTATTTTTCATCCCACCAGCTCTGAAAGTGTGTTTTTGCTGTTCAATATCTGACTGCAAAAGCCGTTTTTATCCGCTAGAGGATAAAGTAAATTTGAATTTAGAATATCGTGTTCAATAAGTTTGTAAATAATTACCTATTTACTTCTACCTCCATAGTGCCGAACTTATCATACAACCTTTTTTATTTTGTGAAAAACTCGCACTCGTAACCTTCTTGGTGTGTTTGTGAATTCAAAACACCATTAAACCTATTTACTTTTACCTGCATGGTGCTAAATTTATCATACAAACTTTTTAAAAACTCATACTCGGAACCTTCTTGGTGTGTTGCTTTTAGTCGCACCATGTTCCTTATTGCATTTAGTCATTTCCTCGCTGAGGTGGGATGAAAAGTTGCGTGTTGCACTCGAGTGCAAAGATTGGTTAAACTTTAGAATCCTGCGCTTGCTCAGTCATCAAAATTGAGCACGCGGCTAAAAAGCAGCTTTGCACTCTTGTATAACAAATAACTATTTTATGTTGAACCAACCAATTAGGGATAGTAAAAGTAAGTATAAGCTAAGTTAACAAGGAACTTACTGGATCATACTGGATCCACTCCTTCAGCTCGTCTTTCATTTGCTGATTCATCGCTGAGGTACCAGTTTGAGATCTATACAGATCTTTTGCGCCTTTTTTTATCTACAACATACCAAACACTTTATTTTAAAAATTATATTATGTATAATATGTTTAACATATTATAATTATTTAAAAATAGGATGATGGAAGATGAATGAAGGCGGCTACAGAATTGTGGCCAAGGGATGCTCAAAGTTCTAGAAGCAGACCACCCGACCGTTGGTCAAACGACATTGCTGGGAATGAGTGGATGAGACTCGTGAGGCACCGAAAAGAGTGGCGCAATAAAGAGAAGGACTATACTCAGCAGTGGGTGGGGTGGAAACGGGCTGATGACGATGATGATGCAAAAGGACAAAGTAATTATGAATCTAGAAAAATTATAATCTAAGAATCTAGAAATGTCTAAATAGAGCAAATAAGAAACAAAAGAAACGACGTACAACATGAAGCATACTTTTATAGAAATAAATATTTTTTAAATTTTACAGTTTTTACATTTACAAACAAATAACTAAAAATATGCGTAAAAAACTATGTTCAGTTAAATAAAATAAGCTTAAACGAAAACTTGGCACAGCGGAAGGTAAGTATTATATAATTTTGGAGTAAAAATAACTGTCTTACCGGCGGTGGATTTGTTTTGTCCTGTTCTTCTCTAAACCCAAAAGTAATCTGCAACAAAATCATATTAATAGTTACAACTGCCGGCTTTTAATCTGACACGATATCTGAAACTATTTTTTTTTAAAGGAGCATTATACAAATACGGTAGAAACCAAAGCCTATATATTATGTTTGTAGATATGATACAACTGAATATACAGTTTTTAACTTTGAGTTTGATTTAAAATCCGAGGTCTTTATGAGGTTATTAAGAAGGTTGATCAAAAATTATAAACCAATACACGCTTTCTCAAATAAATATTTTCCATTTACACGCTTATTATTATTATTTGAATTGTTTAGAAGTAAAATTTGCTGTTTTCGGTTATTATTTTAGGCGGTTTTTTTGTTTCAAGTATAAAATAAACACTAATGTGCCAGATGAATGGCCATTAAGTGTAATTGCTGACCAGCATGGCAACTATCCAAGATCGTCCACATCGTATTACTTCGTGAAATTGGACGGAAAACTTAATTTAACAAATTCGTTGCGGCTTTAAAGGGGTAGGGGAATTGACAGTGATTTAGGTAAAAACATCAGAGCAGATTGTCTTTGTCATCTTCCTATACAGGGTTATTCATTATTAGCTGCAAATACTCAGGAATTAGGTTCAGCAAATAAAATAAAAAATATTTATGAAATGATTTTTTTAAGTTTTGTTATGAAAATCCCGAGAAAATCGATAAAGGAATCATTGGCGCCTGACCTATTTTGACCTTTGATCCGCGCCCGCGCGCTGTGAGTGACACTCTGCGTTCAGTCACCGCCTGGGTGGGTCATCGTCCTGTTTTCCGTGGCAATCATTATGCAATAGCCGTAAAGAAATTAATAAAAATAACATTTTGATACAAAAACTTGAATTTTTTTTGATCAAATTTAAAAAAAATAATTTCATAAATATTTTTTATTCTATTTGTTGAACCTAATTCCTGAGTATTTGCAGCTAATAATGAATAACCCTGTATATCTTAATAACACACTAGTAGAGTCTGTTTAGAAAGAGAGCCGTAGTGGCCAAATTGTGAACTAACGTTTCGATTTTTATATGGCAGCTCATATCTCTCATTATGGCGCCGTTTCTTTCTGTCAGCATTTTGCATCATAAAAATTAAATAAAGGAATAGTACACTAGTTGTGATAGGATCAAAACGCAGACGCGCTATTGTATTGTCCACTAAACAAAAATGGTGATTAAGCACAGCTGCGCCCTCAAATCCCACGTCGGTTCTCTTTCTGAACCGCCTCTATCACCTTTACACCCACAGCTGGGTAAAAGACCTCATTAATTTTCTGCCACTCTCTTTTATCCTACGTGTTTTTTGTCTGGGTATTTTCTAGGCTTTTATCTAGCAACCGTGTTTTTATGACATCCTTTATATCTCATCATCATCATCACTAGCCTTTTCAATTCAGTTCATTCGTTTATTTGCTTAAAAACATGGTATGGGAAAGTACATAGATGTCAAAAGTGTTTTTTTTGTGAGTATCACATATTTTTACCGTTTCGGTGTGCAAAAATTCAAATTTGAAAAGTTACATACATTATAATTGTCAAAAGTAAAATTGTAGGCATGTCTAATGAAAATGAATTACTTAATTCTATACAAAAATAATAATAATAATGAAGTCGACATGTCAAATTGTTTGAAAAACTACACTAACTGGGAAATTTTAATAGTTGTAAAAACGACACGAACCCTTCTTTAGAAAGTGTGCAATTGTGTAAAAGCTATCCTAATCCACTGCTGGGCAGAAGCGTCTCCCTGCGTTTGCTATTCACCATGATCCCTGATCCATCTGCAGCCCACGACGCTGATAATGCGATCAACCTAAATATCTAGGAGTATATTTCTTACAGATTCCGTGCTTTGGACGTCCAGGAGATGAGGAGCATACGACAGCTTCATGAGGCCGTTGACCCTGAGGAACCGCGTCTTAGGGCAGTCGTAGGCCTCGTACAGACCGTGCCGTCTTGCCCACTCTACCCAGCGGTAGTACTTCCAGAACGCCACGTCTGAAATAACACTGGAACTCATAATCAAGGGTAACCAGTCCCTAAAAGTGTATGATTCAGTTATAGGTCATGCTTTTTAGTGGTACGAGATTTTGTTTCCTTGAAGGTAGCTCAGGATCGCGATATTTAAAAGGAATACAGAAGACTTTTGAAAAAAAGTCGTGGATACGGTAACTAGCTCAAATAACAGCCAATAAGACTTGTGTATTGAATCGCAGACGCTAAATTCCACATAAGTAACATTAAGGTCAGGTTTTGTTTTACCAGGCTCAGGAAGCGGCTTCTTCAGCGGTAGATCTCTCGCCATAGTGACGAGGAGACTCATCTCGTGACCAGGAGTGATGCCGGGCAGCGCGTAAGGGGGGTGGCTCTTTGTGTCCTCGATCAGAATGACCGCCATTGAGCTACGCTGCAAGAGCAAATGTAATATGTACAGTAAGGTCCTTAATTCTGAATTGAGACTAAAAAACTTGCGTCTACACACAAGAAAGTCAGAGTCAAAATACATTCATTCGAACCAACTACAGCTGAGTATGAACGTGGATGGTTATGTTGGTAGAGGTAAGCCAATAAAAAAAAAATGCAGACAATCCACACATCTAGCCCTAAACTAAGCAGAGCTTGTACTATGGGAAACAGATAGCTGATATAATAGGTACTTAAATACTTTTTTTGTAAATACATACATAATATATTTTTTTGTAAATACATAATAATGCCTTGCTTGTGTGAAAAACGACTAGCCCTGTTATTCTTACGACACTGTCCGTTCGGGTGATCGCTGAGTACGAGTATACACGTATAATTTTCAAATTTTTCAAATAAAAACTGTATACTTACACGGGATTCAGCGGTTGTCTGAACAAATTGCCAATCAAGGCACAATAAACAAATTAAATGGAAATTAATAAAAAACAAAAGAAGATAAGTGATCTATAAAATACAAATTACATTGTTAATTAACTTTATTACGTCATAAACTAATTGTAAAATAAATAGTTATTACATGACAAGCTTTCTAGAAGAGTGTTTAGTATTTTATATTACTTAATCGTTGGGCGTAATTGTATTTCCAAATACTTTCTAACTAATAGCTATAAAACTATGTAAGTAAAAAAAATAAAACTGTCATCAATATCAGCCTGCGAGGTCTATTACTGGATATCGACCTCCTCTTATAGCTGTTAGTAGCTGGGTAGTTCCTATTTTTGGTTCGGACAATAATTTGAACGAACACAAAACATGATTCTTATAGGTATTAGTAATTTATTATTAACGTAATGGGGATTAATGAATTTTTTAGTTCACTAATCCCCATTACGAGTTCGACGGGAAATAATGAACAAAAAGTTCACTAATCCCCGTTAACGGGGATTGTCAACGGGGATTAGTGGAATAAGCCATCCGAACAAAGGTAACCATGTATTGTGCAATAGGCGTGATGACTAATTTTCAAAATCTCTTCTATGGTATTCAGAAGTATCTATCATGTCTAATAAAATATATCATATTTCTGTAGAAAATTAAGGTTTTTGTGCACTAAAAATAAATTTAAATTTAATTTTCAAATTCACGCCAAAACGCTCGCTGGTGTCATGACGTCTATTATTGCGTCACGGCTCAGTATATCAACAGTAAACATTGGTGCTTTTGTACTAAATCAGAATGACGATTACTGAAACGTGACGTAATTCGCTCTGACTGGTGTTTAAGCTATCATGGCGTATTGTTGTATTTTGTAGATTTTTTTTCACAAATAAAATATTAATCTCGAAAAGAATAAATACATTTTCCAAAATCTTTGAACCCTATTTCATTCGATCACATAAATATTTTGGCGATACTTGATTAAATGTCATCAAGCCTTTTGTTTCCATTGCCTTATCTTTAAAAGCTGTAATGCGTTCACTGTAGGAGGTTGATTTTTATTTTTTTTATACAATTAAGTTAGCAAACAAGCATACGGCCCACTGACGGAAAGCGGTTACCGTAGCCTATGAACGCTTGCAACACCAGAGGCATCACTCGCGCGTTGCTGACCCTTTAAATATTTTAAACTAGTGGCCACCCGCGGCTTCGCTCGCCCGTTCCCGTAACACCCCGTTCCCGTCAACGTCAACGTCAACAAACGTCAGCTACTCTGCTTTTTCGGGATAAAAAGTATCCTATGTCCTTCTCCCGGTTCTAAGCTACCTCCCCACTAATTTTCTGCCAAATCGGTTCCGCCGTTCTTGAGTTATAAATAGTGTAACTAACACGACTTTCTTTTATAAATATAGATTGCCCTTTTTGAAGAACCCCATACTGTAGTCGCTAGGGAAAACCGCAGAAGGAAGATCATTCCACAACCTTAGAGTGCGCGGGAGGAAGTGATAAATTACTAACAGCTACCACAGCTTCCTTAGCCGCTGGCTTCTTCGTACTCCTGGACTTGACAGTGCTGGCTAATGTGTCGTCATCATCATCCCACGAGAAGACTGGAATCTCGGATGTGATCAGTGTCCATAGCTCTTCCGGGTCTGATGTAGAAAACTATGTTAGGGCCTGCGCAGAATCAGAATGAAACGCTGTCAGATATGACAGCGATATTTGACAGCGTTTCAGGTACTTCATCTACTTAACAAGTTTCATTTAATTTTGTTACTTTTGTCCTTATATTTTTTCGAATGGACTAAATCCTGGTGATCATCTAAAGATTCTTACAGCGCTATATACTAGACAATACCTACTGAAGGGCAGGACCCATTTCATTTACTTCATTTTGTTTTCGTTTCGCCTATTTGTCTCTCTCTATTTTATGGAGAAAAGATGAGACAGCAAAAATACGTTACGTAGAAACGATCGAAACCAGTTGTTTATCTCATCAATTTTCCATACAAAAAAGAGAGACACGTGCTCACAGGACAACAACATTTGGTAGACGACAAAATGTGGTAGCAAAACCCCGACTTCGGGTACAGAACAAACATGTTGACGGACCTGTAGATGACTCACCCCTCAAGTTTAAGTTCGGCAAGTTTATCATGCGCACTTGATGTGCGGGCAGGTTTTTCCGCAAGTAGGCCGCTGGTGGGCCCTTTTTGCGTGACCCTTGACACGTGTTGCTCGAACTTTTTTAGGTTCTATAACACGCCGGTTTCCTCACGATGTTTTCCTTCACCGTTTTGAGAGTACTGGCATAGTGCACATAAATTTTTCGATAGAAAAACTCATTGGTACACGAGTGGATTTGAACCCACGACCTTCGGATCGGAAGGCGGGGCCACTACCACTAGACCACCAGTGCTCTACTCACCCCTCAGTGGATATGTCATGCTCATGCAGCCAGTCAGCGAGTGCATGACGTCAAACTCAGGCATGGGCTCGTCTTCCACGCTGTCAGTCTCCTCGTCGGAGTTCATGTCTGGCGCGGCTAGCTTCAGTAGTGCCTGGTGATTATCAACACTAACGTCATCATTATCATCATTAGCTTGGGAATATGGAATAGCTTCGAATACACTTCCAGGAAAAACGATTTAAAGTCCTCGCGATCCTAAAAACCTAAACTTTTATAAAAATGTGAACTCAGATTGTAACTAACTTGACCAATCAGAACGTCCACCAAGTAACAAGACTAGATTTTTGTTCGTACCAATATTGGGTGCAAAAAATAACGATGCCAAAAATATTTGCAAGTTAGAAGCTAGGAAAAAAATTGGCGCCTGATGAATTTATTTAAGCAAATGTTAAGGTGTGTTTGCTACGTCTACTAAGTGTTGAATGATCCGATTTACAAAATCAATTAGAAATCTTATAAAATTTAATCTTTTTCGTGTCACTAGTTCAATTAAACCAGTGTGGTAAAAGGATTTTTAAGTGCGCTTCGAAGAGGGTCCTTTCGTGCACTTGACACAGGCTTTCAAATTTTTTAGGTCCTACGGCATGCTTGTTTCCTGACGATGTTTTCCTTCACCGTTTAAAAGTAGGTACCTACTAGCAAAATTTAATACCCTGCCCTGAAGTATAATGTAGTATTAAGATACTTACTCTAAACCTTGTATCTTACAAGTAAAGCCACGAGCAGATGCGAGTTAGACTCTAATAATTTTCATTTAGCAAATACCTACACGATTGTGTTTAGAAAGGGAATGACAATAATCGCTGTTCATTGCGTTATCAATAGAAGATTTATTATTTTACCACCGCAAAATGTACAATAATTGAACCCAACCACAGAATAAAATCAAGTAAAAGTACAGCAAATTGCCACTTTTAATGAAAAGTTTAAATTCGCAAACAGTATCATATTTCCAGAGCACGGAAGATTTAGAGAATTTTCAGAAACTTTCAAACCACATGCACTCACAAGTCTCAATAAAACTAGCACAGTCTGCATCACGAATAGACTGTAAATTTCAGTAAATATATTTCTCTTTTCTCTAGATTTTTTTATGATTATGGTAGCTTTGGTTTGCAAACAGTTGTGGCTCAAAGTGGGTCTTCAAAAAAGTTCAAAACTTCAATCTAAAAATTAATGAGCAAGACCAGAAAACCCAATCTTCTTTTGACGCTGACTGTGCCTAGTAAAATACCTACCCGATGTTGAGTGGTTATCTCTGCTGTAAAAACAGAACCACAGACGGTTACTAATGTCGCGGCTACCCGAAAAAAACGATGGCGAGACGAGCTAGAGTGGAGTGGGCCGAGGTGAGTGGTGAGTGGATAATTTTGGGGGAGACCTTTGCCCAACAGTGGGACAGTGTAGGTTAGAATTATTAATAACAACAGTATTAATATCATATCCACAGAAGACGTGGCTTATTGCAATTCAAATGAAACTCATTTTTAGGGTTCCGTAGCCAAATGGCAAAAATAGAACCCTTACAGATTCGCCATGTCTGTCTATCTGTCTGTCTGTCTGTCCGTCTGTCTGTATGTCACAACCACTTTTTTCCGAAACTGCAAGGAGTTACACTGATGAAACTTGGTAAGTAAAGATGTATTCTACGAACTGCATTATTAAAAGCATAGCTCGAGTGTCATAGGCCAAAGAATTTGTGGTTGGGAGGAATTTATAACGAGAAAGTGTTTTGCTGAAGCAATCCCCTATTAGTAGGTGCAGGGCGGTCTTGGCATAAATCAGGCAGGCTGTTGTTTGGGCCCCGGCTGCAAGTGACGTAATCCTACTACCCTTTAAGACTGGCTTAGCAGTTTGTACCTTAGATAAAAACTTTGGAACAAATAAAACTGTTATACAAAATTTTAAAAGCATGAGTTAAGGTTTGTTAAATTTTAACCTTCTTAGACTCAGATTAATGTGACCTATTTTAAAATTGCCAGTGTGGCCGTTCTTAAAGAAAACAATATCTCAAGCATCTCTTCTTCTTCCTGCTTATCCCACTTTATGTGGTTCGGCACAACATGCTCTTCTCTTCCATTCTCCTCTATCAGCCGACGATATCTCAAGTATAAACATCATTATTTAGTACTTTGCCCCCGAATTCAAAAATTTTTGAGAACATCGTCCTTCTCGGTGAAATAATCCTATTACCACACTGTCATCACTAACTACACTAACAGTGGATCCCATGGCGCGGAAGGGTTTGGTTTGGTTGTCTACGACGTCACTACTCTTTGTAGGCGGATTGATGTTCTTAGTGCCTATAGCCCTTTCCATCCATACACCGACTTTCCGCGATCTTAACAATGTCGTCTGTCCAGTTTTTTTTTTAAATAAACTTTTTTCATTCTTTTTTATCTGGTGGGTGGGCGACCTATGTTTCGCCTTCCATTTGGTTCATGGTCGCCATTCGAGAACCTTTATTCCCCTAACAGTTGTCGGTTCTTCGAGCAGTATGACCTGCTCATTACCGCTTCAAATTACGAGCTATGTCAGTGACCTTGGTTCTTCTAAGTAACAGAGGTAATGGAAGGGCCTAACTTTATTCCATAACAACCAAACGCACCTTCTATAACAGTCTGTAGAGTCTACTGCTGGATATAAGCTTCCCCAATACATTTTCTGGAGAAACAATTCTTAGTTTTCTCCATCCATCGACTTCCAGCGATCATCAAACATACCTTACAAAGTAGCAAAGGCCATAGATACACTGTAAGAGCAGTCACCGTTGCTGGTGCCTGCTTGCTGCCCGGCTTAGCTGGAGGGGCATGGCTGAGCAGCGGAGAGAATGGAAGGAGAGGAGAATCTGTGGCATCCACTGGGACCTGGTCACTGACCCAGACGCAGCGCCAAGCGCCAAGGTAGAACAGTCTAACCAGATAGCATCCTGAGAAAAACTCGATAATTTTTTACAGCCCCCATAGATAAGTTGGCTCTGCCTGCTGCGCTGGAGGGCGTGGGTTCAATCCTAATCGAGAACAAATATTCGTATGGTGAACATAGATATTTGTTCTATGTCGGGGTGTTACAAATGTATTGTAAATGCATATTTACAAAAAAAAATACATAAATATTATATCAGCTATTAGATCAGTTCCCATTGTACAAGCTCTACTTAGTTTGTGGCTAGATTGTTGTGTGGGTTATTCAAAAATATTAAATTTGTTTATTATGAAGTTTCCCTCACAAAGACGGGATGAACACAAAGGATTTAATGGTGGCAACCCTAAAACGGTGAAAGAAAACATCGTAGCAATCACTGTCACCTTCTTTTAGAGCAGTTGGGTATACAGAGTCAGTCCTGTCCAGTACAAGTTTACGGTCTTGTGAATTATTACCAACAGTCTAATAATTTTAAAGCGTTCACGTTGGTGATCTAACCATTCTTGGACAACCCAGGTCTGTGTTGTAAGCCACCTCCTGCTTTTAGTCCAGGGGAATAGATGTGGTACTTTGCCCTCCAACCTTCGGGCACCATGCTGCACACAAAGTTCTCCCACTGGTGCTCAACCTGAAATTTGCTAATCTTCAGGGTCTTCACCAATTTTTATCTCATGTCATCGATGCATGTCAAAATATCACTGTTTTTAATATCTGGTGGCATGGATTAAGTAGAACTCCAAAGTCGGTGACAGTCGTGCTTTGTTTAGCATGGAGCTGAATGCCACTGCGTGATTTAAATGCTGATGGTACAAGCAAATGAGCCACCTGAAGTAAGTGGTGTCCACAATCTATGACAAAGTCTGCCAATAGTCGTACGTCCAAATCAGTCCAGCTGTTGCGGCATGTTTGAAAAACAAAATAAACTAAATTTCAGCATTTAATTTAAAATAGTCTGGAAGGTGATGGTCTGACATCCCCCGAAGACCAGCCGTGTTGGGACCTACGCGAGTAGCGCAGATCATGTCTGGACCGCGCCAAGTGGCAAACCCTGGAAGAAGCTTTTGTCCAAGAACAACCCGACTTATATACCGCCACGCCGGTATCATAATAAATCAAACTTTTGCTTTGTAAGTAGGATTAGTAAAAGCTAAGTTTAGCAACACTGTTTTTTAAGGTCGGTGAAATAAAGGCTTATGCGTAAGATATGCTAACCATCAAACCCTCAACCCTCTCCAGGATGAAGCAGGCTGACAGCACTCGTCTGCAGAAGGAGGACCTCATCAGCACTTGGGCGTGGCTTAGCTGCATGTCCATCACTGACATCTTGCCGCCGTTGTTCTCCTGTTATTTCGTTTTCAAGATCAACGTTATCAGAAATTATACGTAGTAGTAAAGTATTAAGTTAAATAGTAGAAAATACTATGCGAACATTGAGCCACAGTTCTCAAATAGAAATGATCTGCTAAGCTCACGCAAAAGAAAATGTAAGAAAAAACCCTTTAAAGGCCAAAAGATATTACTCAACAAATATTGCATTATTTGAGCGATCTTTTAAAGCAAAAGCCTGCAAATAAAAAAGGATATGAAAACCTCAAAAATAAAGCATGAAGGTTCTTGTTTGGCGACCACTAACCTTATTATCGAACCTTTTTCTTATCTTATGTTTCTTTGGTATGACTTCGTTAATATTGTGATGTTTTTCTTAATATTTTATGAACTTAATACTTTGCATAAATGTGTGTGCTCGGGTAGCAAATAAATGCATAATTAGGTCTCACCAGAAGTGTCTATGTCTAACCAGAAAACGAAAGCAGGACATTCGCCCACCCGAGTTCTTCCTGGGAACTTATAGGGGAGGTCTATGTCTTTTTCAGGCTTATAATGAAGATGCTGACCTCAAAAATAACCACTTCAGCCTCCCACCGTCTCTCCGCCAGATCCTCAGCTCTGATCCAGCCATGCAGGTACTGCCGCACTGAGCGAGGAAGCGGCTGCGTCTGCTCATCCACCCAGATGAAGTCAGCTGGAGGCTTTGGGGCCGTCTTGCTCATGAGGATAGCGGCTCTGCAGGCTGCTGGACCCTGAAATCAGAAATAGTCCATCACTTCCGCGCGCGGTCTGTAATGACTGAGTTACTGGCCACTGAAGTGAGTCTATAGGTAGGTCTAGACTAAAGTAGAGTGAGTAGTGAGTCTAGGTGCCAACGTAAACTCATCTGCTATTAGCTTTAAGACGTTTCAAAAGGATCTTTGCGATATTAATGAATAAATTTATCATTTGAGACTTGGAAAGGAGAAACAAAATGTTAATAATTTTGAAACAGTATTAATAACTTTAACCAAAAGTTCGAAGTTAGTGAGTAGTTAGGTTTACCATTAGAAAATAATTTAAATAACTATGACTGATTTGAAAGGTATTTGTTTAACTGTCTGTACATTAAATTCTAATAAAATATAACTGTTATGTGGTTCAAAATTCCAAACCAGCCAATCAAAACCAGTTTTAGTGTAGTTATAAAACTAGTTTCAAAGTTGCATAGTTGTTATAAAATAGTAAATATTGAAATAAACTTCAAAACCTCTTGATATACATAATAAGAAATACCTACTGATGTATATTATTATATATACATAAGTATACTACACAATCTGATTTATTAACAAAAATATAAAAATGACAAACAAATATACAAGATAAGCTCCTAAAAAAACACAACTGAATGTAAATCCAAAAAACACTGCTACTACCACACATCACCAGTGCTCAATCTCTAACAACCGCACTATTCCAGTACTCTCAAACGGTGAAGGAAAACATCGTGAGGGAACCGGCTTGTTTTAAACCTAAAAAGTTCAAAAGCATATGAGTCAAGTGTCCAAAAATATCCTCATTGAGGCACACTGACAAAATATATTTGACTGGCCTCTGTTGGTAGTAGCTCTGCCTTCTGCGCCATAGGTCGTGGGTTCGATCCCCACCGAGAACAAATATTTGTGTGGTGAATATAAATGTTTGTTCTCTGTCTGGGTGTTATATTGTATTCTAAGTATGTATTTACAAAAAAAAAATATGTATTCAAGTATTATATCATCTATCTGGTTCCCATATTACAAGCTCTGCTTAGTTTGGGGCTGGGTAGTGTTGTGTGAATTGTCCACAATATATATGTATATTGTCCACAATATATATATATATATATATATATATACGTACCAACTACTATCTATAAACCTCGGCCTACCTCCATGTTGCTTTACCCTATACACAATTACACAGGGTCCATGTGATACTGACTTGCACCTAAGAACTATGTAGGTATAATAATAATAATATAATAAAAGCATTGATTTTTCTTTCACAAATAGGTAGCGAACACAATGTATGGTGAAGATGTATGTACCTAAACTAAACCATGTGTATGCAATAAAATTAAATGTATTGAGTATTGATTTACCACACTCTAGTTTGACTAACTAAACTAAACACGACAAGAAGAATATAGCACTCATAGGAATATATTATGGCTTACCAGGCCCCAGAATTCCACAGCCAGCTCGTTATCTCTAAATTCTCTGAAGGGGCATTCTGTGGGGTCCACCTCAAACACCAGCATACTCTTCGTTGCCTCAACAGTCTTCTTAGACATCGTTACAACCTTTTTCAACAAAGTCTTTTCAAGTAGGTACACTAATTTCTTGATGTTTTTAATTATTTTTCAAGGTTATTTTTGTATTATAAAGACATTTTTAACCCATAACTTTGAGACATTTGAAGTAAACTGACGTATAATTTACGTCAAAAATTGACAACCTTGAGTCATGACCATAGAGTTTTTATTTTTAACGAAAATTGAAAAAGAGTATTGTTAACAAGGAGGTTACTTCGTTTCTCAGATAAGTTTTGAATCATGAATTCTGTGCTTTTGATTCTACTTATTTTATTGAATATAGATCCTAAGATGAGATAATGACTCAATTTACAGTGCATGTATTCATCATCATCATGAGCTTGCAGAAGTCCCGAAAAAACAACCTACGCTTAACGACGCCATCTTGATTTCGTTTTCAAATGGCAGGTGGTCAATGCACAATAGGGACGTTAGTGCAGACGAAACTACACTGGTGGTCTGGTGGTAGCGTGGGCTCAAATCCAGTCGTGTACCAATGAGTTTTTCTGTAGAAAAATATATGTGCACTATGCCAGTACTCTCAAAACGGCAAAGGAAAACATCGTAAGAAAACCGGCGTGCTGTAGAACCTAAAAAAGTTCGAGCAACACGTATCAAGGGTCACGCAAAAAGGGCCTACCGAGGCCTACTTGCGGAAAAACCAGCCGCACATCAAGTGTGGATGTTAGATTTGCCGATTTGCCGAAGTGCAGACGAAACACTAGAATTGGGGGAAGGTTTAAAACCTTATTCCCCAATTCTAGTGTTTCGTTAACTGGTCTCAGTAGTGACACTTAAGAGGGCATCACACAGGCGTCTCACCATACAAACGTAGTCCCCTATTTCCTCCCTGGATAATGCCTCTAGAGTAACCATTTTTTCTCATAAAATCCAGGTCCGCTATTTACGTGCTCGTATGTTTTCCTTTTTTTCAGAAACTTATTGATAAAGAAAATATGACCCTCATATGATTTATATGAAATATGAATTGGAGGTGATATTTTCTTTATCAATAAGTTTTTGAAAAAAAGGAAAACATACGAGCACGTATATAGCGGATCTGGATTTTATGAGAAAAAATGGTTACTCTAGAGGCATTATCCAGGGAGGAAATAGGGGACTACGTTTGTATGAAGAGTCGCCTGTGTGATGCCCTCTAGGGCTGTATGGTGTACCAACATGGATATAGTAGCTGTCATGGAAATTGAACGCAAAGATAATCAATTAATTACACACACGGTTTAACATGATATGCATGGATGATACTCACGATCGTGAAGCTGCTAGCCTTACAGATTTCAACTCCACACTCAAAACTGTTGAAGGTCCTATGAAGGTCAGAAACTTAAGAGCGTGATTCTCCAAGTACCTATATGGCAGTATTTATTTTAACAACAGATCTATCAACAAAATCGTTGTTCTTTCTGAATTTATTATTTCTGCCTCGAAGCAAAAAAGTCAAGCTCACAATTTTTTTTATTTTTTTTTTATTGTGGACAACTCACACATTACTACCCAGCCCCAAACTAAGCAGAGCTTGTAATATAGGAACCAGATAGCTGATATAATACTTGAATACATTTTTTTTGTAAATACATACTTAGAATACAATATAACACCCAGACAGAGAACAAACATTTATGTTCACCACACAAATAAAGTCGGTTTTGTCGGTGAGAGTTGAACCCACGCCCAAGTGTCAAATAGATGTCAAAGTAAATTATGCATTCTCCCTGGAAATGTCTATTGCATCGCTTTGACACTAACCTGCAAGTTTCGAATTGTATACAATCCAGCGCAGCTCACTGTACGTCCAAATACAACATTCGGCACATTTTACTGTAGTTGGTATTCTACGTAGAAGAAACATTTGAACCTAGTAAAACTCTTTTCCTTTCACCACACGGTTCCAAAGATCCAAAAATCCAAAGGTTGTCTGGAAGAGATCGCTCAAAGCAATAAGACCGCCCATGGAACTTCGCTATAATCTTTGTTTTTTTTGTTAAATGTGTTATTTTCTTTTCTTATGGCATACAATAAAGTGTTATCTACTATCTGTTATCTATCTATCAGTAGGCCTACCATGAGCACTGTCTGTCTCTGTCTCTGGCTCTGGTTTTGAGTCTGTGTGAGTGCTCACCAGTGTATTATACTTTGTTTGTGACGTTTTGACGTAGGATTTATTTAGACAACACGCACACAGACTCAAAACTAGAACCAGAGACAGAGCCAGACAGAGCTCATGGTAGGCCTAGTGGTTTGAAAGAAACAGTGACGCGATAAGAAGAAGAAGTATCTGAATATTATATGTAAGAGTTGTTACATTACATACAAGCTATTTTATAAGTGCCACACCTTGCCACGTAATTAAACGGTCGGCCATTTTTAATGTTTTTTCTCACCGAAGGCTTTCACGGTAAACCGGTGTGTACTTCCTGCATTAAATGTCGACCATATCCGCCTACGTTAGACTGGTATTAGGGGTACTTTTCGTTAGGTATGACTTGAACATAATGTACACTCAGTGTCAAAAGTAGATTGGCGTTATTTTCTGGTTTGGAAACTTCAAATATTTCCAGTAGCCCTACCACAAGCGCTGTCTAGCTCTGTCTCTGGCTCTGGTTTTGAGTCAGTGTGAGTGTTGACAAAATCAATCCTATGTCGAAATATCACACACACAGTATAATACACTGGTGAGCACTCAGCCATTCACACAGACTCAAATCCAGAGCCAGAGACAGAGCCAGACTGAGCTTGTGGTAGGCCTTCAGCTCGCTTCAAAATGACATTTTGAACTTGATTTGAAGATACCAGGCTCAGTTTGATTTGGTTGAGGCTTTTCTGTTTGAAAATCGAAGCTTTCATACCTTTGTTAATCCAGAGGAAAAGGGGATTTACTGATTTAAATTGCCACTCTACTTTTGATGTTGACTGTACCTAGCATGAGCCAAGAGTTGTTTCCTGTTCTTCTAGGCTTGGTCGTGTAGGACTGTCACTAAGATTTACCTTTTAAGACGTTTCAAAGTGATTCTTGTGATTTAATTGATACTTCATTTTTGTGTGCTACTACCAAATTGGATCTTTTCTGAAATAAAAATATAAAATTGAATATAAGTATCTACACACAAATATAGGATACAGACACAAACAAGATATTTATCGCACAATAATATAATGTAACGAAAACTTCTTTAGAAAGGCTTTAGCATTTTTTGAGATAGGAAAATGCACCATGCGTCACGTCACCGTCACGTGACCGACCTTTCGTCAAAAATCGACAATCTTCGTCAAAAGTCGGGGGGAGCGGATGAAACGAGCACCATTCCCACCTGATGTTAAGTGGTAAACATCGTATATTATGTATAATACGCGTCAACATGATACGAATCATCCATATTATGATGATATTATGACTGCGTCTACCTTTCACCATGATTCGACAATGATTGTGGCAAATCATCCGATGATTCATGCTAATATTAACATTTTTAATGGAGCTTTCTTTCATGAGAAATATTATGACGGTCCAAAATTATTAGTAACAGGTACTTACCTAATAATACTCGTAGTTTAGGTAATGACATAACTGTGCGTCAATCATCACCAAGTGACTGGTAATGACAGAACCAGTGTGGCGTAAACACCATCAGCTTAAAGAAGTCCACTGCTGGAATTAGCTTTCCCCTATATTTGGGGGTTAGCTGTAGTGACACCAGTTTTTTTTTATACAAAAACATCAAGCATGTGACCCACTTGATGGGAAGCGGTTACTGTAATCTATGGAAGCCCGCAATACCAGAGGTATCAAAAGCGCGTTTCCGACCCTTTAAAACATTTAAAACGCCCTTTTTGAAGAACCCCATGCTATAGTCCATAGGGAAAACCTCAGCAGGGAGATCATTCCACAGGTGTTCGTGTGAGGAAGTTCCTCTGAGACCAAACGGTGCCGGACCACCTCGTCTCTAAGGTGTGAGGATGAACTATCGCCCAGTATTGGTGTCAAGTGCTCAGGAGATGCTGGCCATTCCCTGGCCTTTACGGCATCACTGCTCATTAAATAAGCTCTTAAGTTTACTAGTTGTTACTGACAGCTTTCCTTGCAGAGTATGTTTAACCACAGAGGAGAGCGCCACGCTTTTGGAGCACTGAAAACGCCTAAGTCTCATAAGACTCATAAGTAGTAGAGCTCTTTGTGAAGGGTTTGTCTGGGGAAGTACTACCACCATGCCTATTTTTGCCGTGAAGCAAAGCAGCATTACTGTGTTTCGGTTTGGGTGTGGGTGCCGATGAAATTACTGGTACGTGAGACTGAACCTCTGCATGCCTCAAGTTGATAGACGCAGGGGCAGTGCATCGTAAGGCACGTTTTTGACGTGCATGATGTATGGCCTTGGTATGGTTCCATCATCTAGATATAAAAAACCATGATCTGCTAGCCTTAAAGCCTGCACACATCTAGGCGATGGCGATCAGCTGAAACGCTGTCAAATATCTTTGTCATATTTGACAGCATTTTAGCTGATCGCCATTGCCATCGCCTATGTGCGCAGGTCTTTAGTCTACTTGCAGAAATTAGTCTACCCGTGAAGTGGAAATCTGCGGGAGGCGATAAAAGTTTTTTCATCCCACCAGCTCTGAAAGTGTGTTTTTGCTGTTTAATTTCTGACTGGAAAAGCCGTTTTAACCGCTAGAGGATAAAGTAAATTTGAAGTTAGAATATCGTGTTCAATAAGTTTGTGAATACACAACCTATTTACTTCTACCTCCATGGTGCCGAACTTATCATTCAACCTTTTTTATTTTGTTAGAAACTCGCACTCGTAACCTTCTTGGTGTATTTGTGAATTCAAAACACCATTAAACCTATTTACTTCTACCTGTATGGTGCCGAATTTATCATACAACCTTTTTAAATTTGTTAATAACTCATACTCGGAACCTTCTTGGTGTGTTACTTTTAGTCGCGCCATGTTCTTTTTTGCATTTAGTCATTTCCTCGCTGAGGTGGGATGAAAAGTTACGTGTTGCACTCGAGTGCAAAGATTTTTCACCTTGTGCTCATTTGATTCCTTCGCCGACGCTTAGGATTCTAACTTTTAAACCACTCGCTACGCTCGTGGTTAAACTTTAAAATCCTGCGCTTGCTCAGTCATCAAAATTGAGCACGCGGTTAAAAAGCAGCTTTGCACTCTTGTATAACAAATAACTATTATTTGATGCCAGAACCGCAGCAACTAATAACGAATAGGTTTGCTTAATTTTCGCAAAATACGGAAGCTCTAAAAGGCCAGTAAAGTTCAAGATTTCTTTCCATTCATGTAGTTCCTTATCTGGCAGTACGTAATACTTAAATGTATGCCCATTGCGACTTAAACCGTCCCAATGCACTATTTGCAACAACTTTATAATATTAAGGTCAATTACAAAATCACAGCTGAGTGAAAGTAGTTCCTTACAACCAGTTATAATGACCTCCTCCACCTCTCTGGGTTCTTATACCTTTGTTTTATGAAGAGGTATTTGTGTGGTTAGTCAGAGGTCTGGGGATTTTGGTGTTTGGTTGGAGTCCACTAGCAATAGCTCTGTGTCAAAGACTCGTTAGGCAGAGTTTACTAAGAGGTAGAGGTTCTCATAATCATGTAAAAAGTATTTTCAGAACGTAATTTTTGAAGTGATGCCTCAAGTTGATGGACACCAGTGCCTCGTAGGGCACGTTCCTGACTTGCGTGGCTTACGAGGCAATGCTTTGTTATAAGTGATGGTTACTGATGATCTAAAACATCAAGTAGGCCATTATGCTTGTTCTATCAGCTTGTTGAAGAAAAAAAAAAGCAGCCAAGTGCGAGTCGGACTCGCCCATGAAGGGTTCCGTAGCATCAAGTAACATAATATACAGGTTCTTGTAGTTCGTCGAAAGGTAAATTGCCGTTTACGATTTATGACGTATAAAAAAAAAACTACTGACTAGATCTCGTTCAAACCAAATATCGTTGGAAGTTTGCATAGTAATGTACAACGTATTTTTTTTTTAGTTCTATCATTCTCCTATTTTAGAAGTTAGAGGGGGGGGACCAACTTTTTTCCACTTTGGAAGTGTCTCTCGCGCAAACTATTCAGTTTAGAAAAAAACTATATTAGAAACCTCAACATCATTTTTGAAGATCTATTCATAACCTACACGTATGGGTTTGATGAAAAAAAAAAAATTGAGTTCAGTTTTAAGTATGGGGACCCCCAAAATTTATAGTTTTTTTTCTATTTTTGTGTAAAAATCTTAATGCGGTTCACAAAATACATCTACTCGCCAAGTTTCATCAGTCTAGTTCTTACGGTTTCGGAGAAAAATGGCTATAATACGGACGGACAGACAGACAGACAGACATGACGAATCTATAAGGGTTCCGTTTTTGCCATTTGGCTACGGAACCCTAAAAAATGAAAACTTCTTCAAGCTGGCTTTTTTGAGGTCGACACCTGTCACGTAACCAACATGCACCTCTTCGGCAAAGATCGACAAAAGTCAGGGGGGCATATCGAGGGGAGTCACAAGGGATATAAGAGGGATCTAGGGGGTCATGGGTAATTGAGGGGGGGGGGAGTAATTGTTTGAGTTTTCACTTCTGTCAGCATTCCAACCACGTTCGGAGTGCCACGATTTTTTTATTACAATTTCTAATAATACAAGCCTTTTATAGTCTCCAGTGGAGGTACTGTTAGATAACACCTATTGAAGGTTCTCGAATGGCGACCACGAACCGGAAGACGAAAAGACCCACCAGATGAACCGACGACATTGTTAAGATCGCGGGAAGTCGGTGGATGGAAAGAGCTCAGAATCGTTCTTCCTGGAAATGTGTAGGGGAGGCCTATGCCCAGCAGTGGACTTCTTTAGGCTGCTGATGATGATGACGATGATGACTGTTATTCTCCCTTCCTAGGGTGCGTGGTTCTGCAGATCATCACGCACAGCCGACGGCGACGCACGGCAACGCACACAGAAAGGGGTGCTACCGCGGACCTCGGCGCACGAGACCGTTCCCATGGTGTGTCGTGCGAGCTGATCCGCCTCCGTGCGCGATATCACACACCGGTGGGAAGGGGCTATTAGATACTCCTCCTATCCTTTGTTATAGGTAGAAGCACATAATAACAAAGTAGGTATAACGTACAAGAATAAACCTTGACATTTAGATCTTTCACATCATCATTCGCACACACTACCTTTGGAGGACTTTCTATATTCCGAAACGTTAGTTGATTTAATATTTATATTTTATTTCATAGACAACCTTCATAGCTATGTTGGTAGTTAGCTCTGCCTTCTGCCCTGGAGGTCTTGGGTTCGATCCTTTCCCAGAATAACTATTAAAATGTTTGTTTTCTGCCTGGGTGTTATGTTGTATTGTAAGTATGTATTTACTAAAAAAACTATAAGTATTATATCACCTTCGTGGTTCCTATCGTACCAGCTCTGCTTAGTTTGGGGCTAGATATCGGTAGCATTGTGTAGATTGTCCACAATATTTATATATTAAAATTTATTTACACAAAGAAACTTACAATTAAACAGATATTTACAAAATGTACAAAATACACAAGAAACAGTTGAGCCATCTGCAGATCGTTACAAACGATCTAGAGATAGCACAACTGATCCAAATAAGTATTTATATTATTTAATTATATTACCTTCCTAACCTAAAATACCTAAATCTACGGTGTAGATATAATTTCCAATATCAAAGTAGGTAATATCTACCGAAGAATATTATTTTCCCGAAATCCTCACACAGAAATACCAAATTGGGGATTACAAAAATCTTCTACAAATCTCCACTTACTTCGATTTCGTCGTTGCAATATACCCAGCGGGGATAAATAAGGTGCACAAAAAAAGATTTAGAAAATATTTATTACTTTTCGGCACAGAAAAAAACCCGTTTTCTAGTCAACATGTCATCCGATTGATATTGATATTGTTACTATACCTACTATCATAAACACATATCTAAAATTCACATACAAACTGTAGTGTCTTAGCTAGTGTAGTTAGTAAATAACTTGTTAATAAGTTAATTATTAAAAAATAATAAAAATAAACTACAGTAGTAGGCAACAAATATTGCACATCGGCTAATTTCGGCTTCATAGAGCGTAGTGTGCGTCAGAAAGAGATAGCGCTCTACAAAGGCAAAAAGCCGATGTTATTTATTGCCTACAAATGTAGAGATCGTCCAAGCTTAAAATGCACGTCCCGCTCGTCCAGCCAGTCAAAGTAAATTGTTCTTTATCACTTGTATTACAAGGATCATTTTTAATGACTTCGCTGTGAGTCAACGTCAAAAAAATGTGGTGGAGGGGCGTGCATTTTTAGACTGGTTTATCGATACATCAGGCGTTGGTGATAATGCACTGATTTCCATCAGTTCATCACGACCGTTATTTGACTGCGGCAGATTCTAGAAGACCCTAAGAGGGTTTCTGTGTATGATTTTTAATCTTTGTATCGGTAGCACCGTCGATAAATTTTGTAGCATTTGTCTATAAGTGTCGTAATTCGGTTGGCTAATTTGATCAATTGGTCACGCAACGTACGAGTCCGGAATAGTCCGGATATTGACGAGTTTTGGCCAAGTAGAGCAGAGGGCTTTTTCCAAGTTTCAACATTATTTGTTGATATCTTTACACAAAATAAGAATAAGAATGATGTTTATTAAGAAACAACAAAAAATGTACAAAAATTGTAGGCACACGTAAGTATTACAATATAAACTACTTATATGACAAAAAACAATATGCAAGTAACATAAAAATAAGATAAAGCTTTATTATTGGCACCACACTGGAACTTCACTGCTATTATTTTAGATTATTTTTGATTTATAAAATGATCATTATAAAACGGTAGGAACCGAGCCGTAGTTTGTTGCCTGTTCTAGGCGTGGTCGCGTGGAGCTGGCACTATAGGGTAAAGCTAGTTGAGTCTATAGAATTACGTAGCTTCTTTTATAATTAAATTTTAATTTGTTAACAAGCTACACTTAGGTATTTTGTGCATGGAATTATAAAACAAATATTTGGGTGGTGGTTTGTTCTCTAAGTGTTACATAAAATTTTTAGTAAATATGTATTTACAAACAAAAAATTAAATGTATTTTTCATCTATTTAGTTCCCACAGTACAAACTCTGCCTTATTTGTAGCCAGATAGTATTCCGAGGGATTGCCTACAATATTTATTTATTTTAACTATTATTACTAACGAACGCTACGTAAAACATTCGTTCTTCCGCACGTCCGTATTAGCCAAAACAAAAGCTTTATTTTGTTTGTTAGGAGTTATTTTCTTTTGTCTTGCAACTTTCTAGAACTCCCGGCCCAAAAACAAGAAGTAGTAAGAAACAATTTGGGGTATCCTAAATAAGCTTGGAGCTTTACAAAAGTTGGAAAACACATTAAATAACAGTAAGTTAGGTAACATTTAAGTTACTAATTTTATTTTCCAAAACTAGTTATGATTTTGATTCATTTATTTTCATGAATACAATGCATTTGAAAAAGTCATAAGCTTTCAGATAAAACTTAAATTAAATAAATAGATAATATCTATTTAAATATCTATAACTTTCTGCCCTAGACTCGATTGAACGAAGAGCTTTTAGATGATAGGCGAGCAGCACATGGCGCAAGCTAAGATCCAGAGTCTAGCACATCGCCGCAAAGTTGCTTGCCTATCGATCTTCTATAGGTTACATTCTGGGGAATGTAGTCAGGAACTGCAAGATCTCATACCACCATCTCCCTTCCACTATAGGACTAGCAGACGCACGGCTCAGTACCATCTATACCTGGTTAGCATACCATCCATTTGCACTAAGCGTTTTGGCTCCACCTTCAATAAGCGAACCTCAAGGTAATGGAACTGACAACTACAATCAGCGTTTGACAGCGATAAACAGAGAAGAATTGAATGACTTTTGTTGTCAGGTCGCCAAGTGCGTAGGTATATGGTGTATATAGTAAGGGGCAGACATTTCGCCGCCATTTTTGGTAGGTCTGTACCCGAAGTCCTAGTGCATTTACAACATTTCGTTACCAAATGTGATTTTCGTTTCGCCTATTTGTCTCTGTCTATTGTATGGAGAAAAGATGAGACAACAACTCTAACTTCGTATTAACGTATTTTTGCCGTCTCATACTTTCTCCATGCAATAGAGAGAGACAAAAAGGCGAAACGAAAACAACATTTGGTAACGAAATGTGGTAGCAAAACTCCGACTTCGGGTTCTGGACTACCGGAAGTAAATAAGTACTTACTTTCGCTTTTCGATGACGTTGTGTAGATAGACGTTGGAATAATTTATGATGATTGAATATGTTGACGTAAGTCATAGTATGATGACGTCATATTATTAAAAAGTTCATAAAAATGTGTGCCAATCATTTTTATAACTTTTAAAATTTTAATTGTTTTCCTATTATTGCTTTCTTCTGTAATTTGGTGGTATTAAAACCACAGTCATAATTTTTAACCGACTTCAAATAAAAAAGAGAAATTTCTCAATTAGGCTGCGTTTTTTATGTTCATTATCGCATAACTTCGTAATTTATGAACCTTTTAATTTTTTTATATGATAGATTGAGTTCCAGATTTGTTACATATAAATTCCATCAAAATCGTTTCAGCAGATTTTAGACTTATGTAGTTAGATTATCTGAATTCAAAATAAAGAGTTTTTTTTCAGGCACTTTCAAATTGGGCTTTACAAGCTTCAATAGTTTTTCACGCATCATTTATAACAGTTTAGCCGTTAAGGCCTGCGCACACCTAGGTCGCTGGCGATAGCGATCAGTGAAACGCTTTCAAATATCGCTGGCAAATTTGACACTGATCGCCGAAGCCAGCTACTCAGGTGTGCGCAAGCCTTTAGGGCGTGCTTAATTAGAAACATTTTCAACCAAATATTTTAAACATTAGAATAGGAAGTAGAACTACTACAATTCATAATAGCATATTTCCCAAATATAGGTATCAAGTAGGTGTAGAGGTACCTACCTACACACTAAAAAACATGTTATAAATACATATTTAACTCAATATCACATTGTTTTTTCTTCCCTAAACTACCTATTGAAACTACTGGCACGAGAGGCTGAATATCTGGTATGCCTCAAGTTGATGGACGCAGGGCAGTACATCGTAGGACACGTTCCTGACGTACGTGGCCTACGAGGCAATGCTTTGTTATAGGCGATGGTTACCACTCAACATCAGGTGAACCATATGCTTGTTCCATCAGCTAGTTGTATAAAAAAAGCTCAATATTACGTTGTTTTTTCTTCTCTCAAGTTCATATAGCTTTCGTTCGTATCCGTACATAACGAAAACAAGGAAAACAACAATTATTTTCTACATAGGTAACTTCTAAAATAATACGAATTATTTTTAATTAGGAAATGAACACAAATAATGACCCATTGTGTGTTTTGAATGCATGCGGGCTGCATACATCTTGAGACTTACCACAGCTTCGCGTACACAGCAGGTGCACTACATGCAACAACCACATTATAGACGAACGAGCTAACCTTCGAAAGCCTTTACAGCTCAGGGGCTCAATTCTAGACAAGTGACTTTTTTGTCACGGTTCTTTAGTGAATTTGACAGTTCTTGTGATATATATCTATCACAAGAAATGTCAAATTCACTAAAGAAACTGACAGATCTTGTGATATATAACTACCGTGACAAAAAAGTCACTGGCCTAGAATTGAGCCCCAGTTGGTGGTAGCTCTGCCTTGCGCTGAAGGCCATAATATACATTTACAAAAAAAAAACAAGCAGGGTGAGTAATGACATGAAACTTCGGACGAGCTAACCTTCGTAAGCCGTTAGAGCTCAGTTGGTGGTAGCTCTCATTTGCGCTGTAGGCAGTATGCATTCACAAAAAAACGTTAGGTTTGCAGCAGGCTATAATAAGACCATTCCCGAAATCTTCAAGGGGTTAATGTACCCCTTAACTAATCCCCATAAAACCCATCAACCAATGTACTCATCAGCTTTTCTATGGAATCAAAACCGTGAACGTGAAAAAAAACTAAATACTGATACAATTCGCCAACTAAGTATTGAACTCTGACCGCGGACCGTTGATCTGACCAAGAGATTTTAAAAAACACAGGGCTCCAAATTGCGACGTAATTCTTGGTTTTAAGAGAAGATAAACTGATTGAGCTTTTTGATAATAAGCTGTGTCATACGCCAGGGGTGAAAGGAACCGTACAGATTTTTCTTTGACAAAACACATGCTGATTTGTGACTCGAGACTTCTTGGTACTTGCTAATATTATAAATATCTTTGTATTTTTCACCTTTTTTAGGTTCAGAAGTGCAACAATTTTGCAAAATTGCTAATGCCAACTTCTACAAAATATACCTCAATCGAATCGAATTGGACCCTCCTTTACAATATCGTCAAAGAACTTGGTACCTAGACATAAACATGCATTTATTGGCTATTTCAGCACACACAATACAAATTACAACATAAAAAAATAAAGCCATTTCATAATTCACAAAATAATATAAAATAAACATAAGAACATTTGAACCAACTTACCAAGTCAAGATTTTTTAATCTGAAATCTGAATAATACGAAGTTTTTTACACTATTTTATAAACAACGGATGATTAAATTTTTTGTGTTTTGGCTTCCAATACAATTTCGGCGCAGTTGCACGCACCATGATCGCCAATTGTACTGAATTCCACGAGTAAAACCAACTGTTGTTGGCAGACAAATTGATCTTCCGTATTTCGTTATCTTTTAGTGGTTTTAACTTGTATAGTTACTTTGTAAATATGTACTTTAATAGATAGTGTTTTAATTAGTGGAAGGTGACTTATTAATGAAAATTATAAATTTTCTGTAATTCTTAAAACCGGATTTTGTTTCCATATTCTGTTGCTCTGTCCTGATAAAAGCTTAACACTTATTCAGACTTAGCATTTAGGTGTCCGATATTTTTTAATTAACCCTTACCTAGTCAGCTTAAAACAACAATTACGAACACTGATTAGTAACGCATAACACGTTCTACACATTAAAAACAAAAAGCACTCTCATTTTCAAATCAAAATTCAAGCACAACCGTCAAGACAGTTAGATCCGCATATCGGCGCAAGCGCACCAACAGAATCGTTAACAGCTTTACTTGTCAGTCCACGACTGTCTTTCAAACCGGACAGGCGATAGGGCATCCCTGTTTTTTAATTCAACGACTTTTTTTAAATATCGAACATAGTTTTGTGAGTGTCAGATTTTTAAGCATTCGAAAAATTGTGGAATTTCTGTGGCCAATAACTCAAGTGAAGTTTAGTGGTGCGGATTGGTATTTTTGAAAGTTACACTGTGCCTGCTCAAGGATATCTGATAAAATGGTAAGTAATTGCAATATTTTGTGCAAAATATTAGATTGTAAGTTTTCAATTAAGCTTTTTTTTCGTATTATGCATAATTTTTTTTTTCAAAAACTTTTTAAATTTTTTTTTGGTCGATAAATCGATAAATTTATAGCAGTGTCATTATTTAATAGTATCTGTTTTTTACAACAACTTTTAAACATGTAAAAATAAAATACGATTCAAAATTATCGTAAACCGGATTTTCAAGAACGACTGTATCTGAATATGCTTTTTATTTTTAGTTCTTAATACCAATTTAAAAACAACGAATTTGAATGTTCTATATTTCCAACTGTGCGTAAAAGCACGTAGTTTTTAGTAAGTTAGGTAAAGTAAGTAGAGCAAGACGATGAATGGTGAATACAGATAGTCATGCTCCATTGTTTGGCTTTTCAACCAATACCTAGATAATAATGTTTCAACACCTATTAAATTAAAGATTAATCTGTATTATCAAGGTCTGCTAAATAAATAATGGCTACATATTACCAATCCGTTGAAAATAAAAGCTTTATCTGGTATTTTTGTCGAACTCAATAGGAAAAATGCCTTAGAAATGCAATTTTTCAGATATACGAAAACTTTTGCAACCTTTCTCATAAATTTAAGACCAAGAATATAATTCCACCTGCATTATTATATATTACAATAATGTTCGATTTTCAAATCATGATTTTTAATTTCGCGCGTATCTTTATTACATGAAACGGATAAAAAAAAAAAGATTCAAAATTAGAATTCCTGCTGCGTAATTCAAAATATTATAACTATTCGAACACGTTCGACATTCGAGATCCGCAACCGCTACCGCTACAAAAACTCAGTTTCTCTGAGTGAAAGTGGCGAACAATCGTCTGGCTGGTAGAAATCGGTTTGCGTTCACACAACGCGCTGCCTTGCCTGTTATGAGTCAATACTGTCTTATAGATACATTTATTATTTAAAATGACTGGTATACTGAACTTAGCTATTTATTAAACTGAAACTAACAATCTATTATGGCCCGAACACACCTAGTTCGCTGGCGGTAGCGATCAGTGAAACGCTGTCAAATATCGCTGTCAGATTTGAGATTAGACAGCGAATTTTTGACAGCGTTTCACTGTTCGCTACCGCCAGCGAACTAGGTGTGTTCGAGCCTTTAAACGTCCATAAATCATATTTTGGCTAAAAATCTATCAATAATTATCTTTCGAATAAGTTTATCTGTAAATGGATAAATGAGGCCCTATGTGATCTAAAATCCTTTTTTATAAGCATTTATTTGTGTATAATTATGCTCAATTTGTATATAATAAGCAAACAAAACCCAAGAAAACGAAAACCACATCTTGCATTAAGACGCTGACCTTTTGAAGAATATTATTATGTAGAACTTCTTTACCGAAAATCGGGAGCAGTATTTTGTGACTCGGGAGCAATATTAACCCAATGGCACATTACCTACAAACAAATGATTTTAATCTTAAGGCCTTTTTTTGTCTTAAAAGTTTACATTACCTTAACATGAAAACTATTTGGGCAAACTTATAAGTAGAGAAACGGCAACATTATTTTTTGGCTGAATTGTGTGCGAGATAAATGCTTGCGATTTTTAAAATTTGAAATAAGTATTCCATTTAGAGCTATTTTTTTAGTCAGGTAATAGTATATCCATCTCTTTTTTATGACTTGTCAAAAACAAAGACATAGAAAATAGAAAACATAGATGGAAAAAGCAGCCCTTATTAAGGAATAAAACTATACAAACTCAAATCATTGAAACTTCTTTATTGGTTGTAAGCTCATGGCTTTGCCTTTCACATCTTTATGGGTGTTATTAATAAACCTGGCGCAACGCTGGAGTAGTTAAATCGTGTTTTGTCACATTTGTTCGAGTTGACAATTGCATGTCAATGCAAGAGACAAAACACGATTTAGCTACTCCAGCGTTGCGTAAGTGAGTGCTCACCAGTGTATTAAACTGTGTGTGTGACGTTTTGACGTAGGATTTATTTAGTCAACACTTACACAGACTCAAAACACTAGCCAGAGACAGAGCCAGACAGAGCTTGTATCAAGCCAACTGAGTAAAGTTATTATTTAATTTTCGCTAATACAATACTAATACAAAATAAGGCGACATAGAGAATTTTTGTTTCACCGTGGCATGTCTAATAATAACAATAATAATGAGTATTTAAATGCATCAACTCTTTTTCAATTTATACTCTGAGGGTGTTATTAATAAACCTGGCGTAGCGTTGGACTAGTTAATCCGTGTTTTGTCTCTTGCATTGACATGCAATTGTCAACTCGAGCAAATGTGACAAAACACGGATTAACTAGTCCAACGCTACGCCAGGTTTATTAATAACACCCTCAGAGTATAAATTGAAAAAGAGTTGATGCGTTTAAATACTCATTATTATTGTTATTATTAGACATGCCACGGTGAAACAAAAATTCTCTATGTCGCCTTATTTTGTATTAGTATTGTATTAGCGAAAATTAAATAATAACTTTACTCAGTTGGCTTGATACAAGCTCTGTCTGGCTCTGTCTCTGGCTAGTGTTTTGAGTCTGTGTAAGTGTTGACTAAATAAATCCTACGTCAAAACGTCACACACACAGTTTAATACACTGGTGAGCACTCACTCAGACTCAAAACTAGAGTCAGAGACATAGCCTGACAGAGCTTGTGGTACCTACACGTGTACACAATACTTACTGTACTCAAGTTAGAAAAGTACTTACATTAAAATTAATTTTGCGTAAAGATAAATAAATCAGATTAAAAAGTCGGTCAAGAACAAACTTTCTATAATTTGCATTGCAATTTGTTACATCTGATAATAAAATGATGCTTTGTTTTTTCTTTTGTATTTATTTTTTACATATATTTTTTATGTTTGCAATAATGTATAATTTTAATGTTTCCTTATCACTACGGTAGGTCTAACCTACCTGCATAAATTAGCTTCTTCAAACTATCTTAAGGTTAGTTAATTATAATAGACAGAGGTAACCGTTTAACATAAGGTGGGTCGTCATAAATAAAAAAATATACTATTAAAAACTAAGCAAGTTTCTAAAGTAAAGTTAAATTCGTCACTAGTTCTTTCGAATTAATGTGGTAAAAGGATTTTAAATGCGCCACAAAGAGGCTCCTTTGTGCACTTGACATTGTTTTCGAACTTTTTAGGTTCTACGACATGTCAGTTTCCTCATGATGAGGAAACTGACAATCCCTAAGAATCTAAAATATTTAATCATGGTAAAACATAAGAACTTAGAGACTTCTCCTCATTGTGCGTGTTCTACCGCTTGTATAATGATGAGGTATGCTCTGAAGAACTGTTTAACATCATGCCAACAGCTACATTCTACCATCGCACTGCTCGCCATAGGCAGAGAGTTCACCCTCACACCTTAGGGCCTGGGTGGTCGCGCACCGTTCGGTTTCAGAGGAACTTCCTCCCGCGAGCACTCAGGCTGTGGAATGATCTCCCTGCTGAGGTTTTCCCTAAGGACTATAGCATGGGGTTCTTCAAAATGGGCGTTTTAAAAGTTTTAAAGGGTCGGCAACGCGCTTGTGATGCCTCTGGTATTGCAGGCGTCCATAGGCTGCGGTAACCGCTTCCCATCAGGTGGGCCGTATGCTTGTTTGTCAACTTAGTTGTATAAAAAAAACTAATATTTAATCTTAGATGTGCAATGCTGAAGTTGTTATAGATTAATAATCCTTTTGTTATTAGCAATCAGAAACCTTAACATCTTCTATCAGCTGTAAGAGATCTATCCTGAATCTGATTAGTTGTCTATCGCTCAGCTTCACCATATCAGGAAGCATGCGGAGTAGGAACAGCATCCTGGAGTCCTTGGCTTTATCTTTCATCCTTTTTGGACCAGGCGCGTCTTTCTGCAAACGCTTGACTTCATGTGTCCTGAATGATGGTTGGCTACCACGACCATGTTTAGATTCCAATCCCTTTTCATGCTCAGGCTTATCTTTCTTCGGGCTGGCTTTTCGTTTGGGGCTGTCCTTGAGTGGAATTGTGACGTGTTCTAAGAATAAGTCCATTTGTTCGTTTAAGAACCATGAAGTTTTCACCTTGCCATCTGAACTGGGCGATAAAAAATCTGTGTACTCGTCTAAAATACTTGCCCATAGCAATTTGCATTTTGTAACTGTAACAATATAAATATAATTAAGTATTAACATCAGCCTTATGGAGTGCATTGGTAAATATAACTCTTTACACTTATATTTTTTTAAATTTTTGGTCATATTTTATTTATTTTGTTATTTTTTCGTATTTTCCTCGTTTTATTTATTTTATAACTTTGTGATGGCGGCCATCCTGGATTTAAAATTGGTCATGGTGCTTATTATTCTACTAGTCAAGTTCTTTCCTTGGAAACCCATATTGACAGAGCTATGAAAAAAAAAATCCTTTACTCCCGGCTCTCAAAATCAAAATCGTATCTGACACAGATACGATATACAAACTATACAATGTGTCTGGTCACCGGTGTCGGAGACTTAAGGGGGGTTAAATATGGGGATTTTTATCGACAAATCACTATCTCGATTTTCTCTTGGCCTCTCCATACTAAAATGGCAGCCATTTTGTTTTTTTTACTTCGCAGCTCAGACGCCTACACTGATTTAATCATTGCTATCGATGTAGACGTCTTAGGAAGACGAAAGAGGTATCATTTGAAAGCTAACAATGAAGACAATCAATTTATGATACATTTTATTCAATATCTTTTTCACAAAATAACATAACAATATTAACAAAATAATAATAGTATTTATTTATTGCATTTTTTTAGTTTTTAGACATAGGTACTTATGAATGATGAAATCATATTTTTCGATCTTACTACCATACTACATAATAATAAAAAAATAAGAACTGGTTATGTTTCACAGAGAACGCCATCTATTGTCGAGTTTTGGAACTAAAGGACTACGTAAACACAAGTTCCGAAAGTTTCTATCTCATTGCACTCGTGATTTTTTTTTAAATAACCAGTCTTATTTTGTATTATTATGTAGTATGTTAGTAAGATCGAAATATATGATTTCATCATTACATATCAAAAAAATACCGAGCGAAGCTCGGTTACTTACTGCTAGTATATATATATATACAAGATTTTCTCGTTTAAAGGTATAAGACGAGCTGGTATGCCCGAGCTTTGCTCGGTTTTTAACTTTTGTCTCGAGTGTTTACGTAGATGTTCAATAGATGGCGTTCTCCGTGACACTAATTCGTGATTTCGACTACTCTGCAAGAGATGGCGTAATTTTTTTATATAATTAAAATAACTTTTAACCTAAGTCTTTTCTGAAAATGAAACCTAGCTAGATCGATTTATCGCCCCCGAAACCCTCTGTATACTTAATTTCATGAAAATCGTTGGCGCAGTTTCCGAGATCCTAAATATATATATATATATACAAGATTTTCTCGTTTAAAGGTATAATAAGATTAATTAATTGTATTATGTTATAGGTACTACCACTTAGGGGTTACTACTACGAGACCACTAGTCCTCTGCATCTCCTCGTACCTAGTGACAAGTGCAGTACAGCACTACTGGTCAGACAAGGTCCTAGTCTGAACAGTAGGTAGGCCTACCATGAGCTCTGTCTCTGGTTCTGGTTTTGAGTCTGTGTGAGTGTTGACAAAATAAATCATACGTAAAAATGTCACATACACAGTCTAATGCACTGGTGAGCACTCACACAGACTCAAAACCAGAACCAGAGACAGAGCCAGACAGAGCTTATTGAATTGCGCTTGTAAAAATGTATGGTTTAGGTAGTAATAAAATGATTAAGCACTCACCACTTAAACACAGCTTACTTGCTATAAAACACCATCCTTTCAGCGAACATTCGTATTCAGGATGAAGGATAAATGGATGGTCTCTCAAAAGATGTACAAGCTGTTTCTTTTCCATCGTGTTGTGCGTTATATTATGAATGATGGTCTTAGGGCTAGGAAGGCGACTGGCTCGCGTCTGGCGATGGGATGGAGTGAAGCTAGCTTGTTATGCTGCCAGCGCGCCGCGACGTTGCCGCTCCGACCGATAAGAGATACAGTCGACACACAAAGTTTATTGGTTTTCCAGAAAAAACGTCTACCTAAATCTTTTCACCACACTGGTTGAACTAATCACTCGATAAGAAGATAAAAGAAAATTACTTTTTTTAGTTCGATGACATAACTGCTATTAAATTAATATTATAAAGATTATAAAATCGTTCCATGCCGAAAACTTGATAGACGGCGCCACTTCAAGGTTGAGGTAGAGCACTGGTGGTCTAGTGGTAGCGGCCCGCCTTCCGATCCTAAGGTCGTGGGTTCAAATTCAGTCGTGTACCGATGAATTTTTCGGTCCAAAAATTTATGTACACTATGCCAGTGCTCTCAAACGGCGAAGGAAAACATCGTGAGGAAACCGGCATATCGTAGAGCCTAAAAGGTTGTAACGGTACGTTTATTTTTTTATTAAACTTATATATATACTTCTTCTTTTATTTCTTATCTTGTCACCCCTATGTGACAAGGTTCGAAAATATGTGTCAAGTGCACAAAAGGAGCCTCTTTGAGGCGCACTTAAAATCCTTGTACCACACTTGGTTCGAAAGAATCGGTGACACGATAAGAAGAAGAAGGTTGAGGTGGCGGCTCATCTAGTAAATAAAAAATGTCAGCCCGATGTGGCTACCTAACGCCGCTGCTATGGATTATTTCCAAAAAAGCATAGCTCAAATCAGATCAAAGCTTGCACTATAAAATTCTAATAGCTGATAGAGTACCAATTAATAATATGAGTAAAATAATAGGTACCTTTAAATTTCTAATAAAATAAAATAAAATAAAAATAAATAAATAAAATAAAATAAATGATTTAATACAATATTTATTTTTGTAAATTCAATAATTGTAAATGTATTGTTATTTTTTACAAACATCAGTGGTAGTATTATTAAACATTTCTTCTATCTTGTTTTTGCCATCAACTTTTAATCCTGAATGTACGGCAAGCCCCAGTGACGCATTGTCCGAAACTTGAGGACCATTTGAGGATAAGAATAAAAATAGATACTTATATTAAACAATAATAAAGGTTGCCTTAGTGTCAGTTCTACCATTGATTAGTACCATTGCATTGGTGGTACATACACACACCCATACTTAGTACAAGTGATAATTATTTAGGATCAGAAGTACCATCACAAATATTGATGTATCCCTAGCACCATGAATAGTACAACAAAATAAACTTGAAGTACCGTGGAGCCTTACAATTAAATTGATAAGGGGTTATTGAGATTGGCGTTCTTTTGGGGAGAAAAAACTAAAACGTTACATAAATGTTTCAAGTTAGGCAAAGGGCTTTATTTGTATATTCCAATGCAATTCTTATTCATTTTTAGGACTCCCGGTTTTTTAGATACAATGAAAAAGTAATTAGTAATTAGAATGACCAAGAAAGAATAACCGAGCTCCAATTCCAGTTTCGTTGACATCATTGTTTTTTACTGGGTCAGTTGTTGACATGGGGTACCACAAGGTTCGATAGTATCCCCTTTCTTGTTTTTAGTGTACGTAAATGACCTCCCTGTATTGGTAAAAAAAATATGTAAAACAGTACTATTTTCTGACGATACATAATTTATTTTTAAAGTCGATAGATTGAAGGCTAATTACGATGACGTTAATATTCTCTGTCGCAAATACTTAACTGGTTTAAACTTAATAATTTTTTACTTAATGGTAAGAAAACTAAGAGTATTAAATTTACCTTAGCAAATGTGACTCAAAAAAAAGTGACCCTTACAGTACAGATTTTAAGAATGTCTAGACAATATTTGTTTTTTTTTTATTTTGATGTACATAACATAACAATATAACTTTTGAAACTATCATGGTTTTTAACACTATTTTTATGAAACAACGGGATATTTACCATGATTAAATTTTTCTGAGTTGACTTCCGATATTTTGGCACAGTTGCATGCAACATGATCACGGTTGAACTGAATTTATCAAGTTTTCATAAAAATAGCTTAACAATGTCTATATTTGCATAGTTTGATCCTTACGCTAGTGATGCCGAAGATTTGGTATGAAGAAATTGTAAACTTTTTGTTGCCTTTGTATATTATTAACTCGTTGAACTATCATTAATGATATTGCGACACGATGTTCTATCATCATCGCTGATCGGTTACAATTTAGTTTAGAATAGCGTATAGTTCAACTTTACATTGTTTTTTTAATGTAAGGGACAGGCTATCTACGAAACAATAAGATTTATTTTAATACAGCTTATATAGTGCGAGAGGCAAAAAAGCTAGGAAACCTCGATCTTGGAAGAAATAAATAAGGCAGTTTTATAAAAAAAACTTTATGTTTGCTCCACTGTAAAACCAGGGTTCATTTCTCTTATAAGTATAACCTATGAGTCAATACTCCGTCATTATCCAAAGGAGGTGCCTTGCGCACATCTAATTGTTTAGCGGTGGCGATCAGTAAAACTAGTAAGTCGCTATTAGTGAATAGCCACCGCAGAACGCTTAGGATGTGCGCAAGGAGTTTGGTTACTTTACTCCTTATAATATTGCAGAAGCTTTAAAGCTTTTATCTTAAAAATGCTCTGTTTCTTATCACTTAGGTTCTCGAAATCAGCTAACAAACTGAGTAGGAACAGGAACATTTTCCTAGCCTTAATCACTTCAGCCTTTTTATTCTCAAACTCATCGTCACTGAATGACGTTTCCCCTTCCACTTCACTGTCAGCTTTAAACTTCTTGGCCGGTGGTCTTTCTCTTTCTTGCAATGGACTGGGTGCTTTTTGTCTTTTGGTTCCAACATTGATTACTGGTTTTGAGTCATATGGCAGAAGAAATCTCAAGTCTTTGAATTTACAGTATAGATTTTCTGATTCTCCATTATATTCTTTAATGTCCTTTAAAAATTTGGAATAATCATCTAGGATGTGATTCCATTGTTTTTTGCAATCTGTCACTGTAACAAACCAAAGTACAAAAATATCTAATTATAACAGGAAATTAGAATAAAAGAAAATAATATGTGTTTATAAGTCCAAGGTGACATAAACCAACTGGCTTATCGCTGTCAGCAGCGGAGGGTTTTTACAAATGACTGAAAATTACACGACAGATATATTTACTATTTAATTTATCTGGCCGGTAAACACGTCAGTAATGGATTATCATACAACTTTTTCCGGCCACTGCTCGAATGTATTTGGCCAGTACAGCAATTAGTTTTATCTCAAAGTATAGGTTGTCAAAATAATGCTCAAATTGACGAGCTTTTTTGAGAAAAACATATATCAGAAGCCTAATTCTCGGCTCATCTCGGATCATTTTGCAATTTTATTTTATTGTTTGTTTTCGAAGAGAGAATGGATGATTTCCTTGAGTAATTTATCGACGACCTCATCGTTGAAGCCTCGACAGCTACGATATACGGAAAACATAGAAAAAGTGCGGGGTTGTGCAATGCCAATCTGTATTTAAGGGACATTGAAAATCTCGGTCGGCCCGAGAATTTGGCTCCTGGGGGCTAATTCTCGGATCGATCTCGATCATTTTGCAATTTTATTTTATTGCTTCTTTTCACTACCCCGCACTTTTTCTACGTTTTCCGTATATCGTAGCTGTCGAGGCTTTTACAAAGAGGTCGTTGATGAATTACTCAAAGAAATCATCCATTCTCTCTTCGAAAAGAAGCAATAAAATAAAATTGCAAAATGATCGAGATCGGCGCGAGAATTAGCCCCCTGATGTGAAGCTAAGCGCGATTGGGCCCCACGCATGGTGATAAAATATAAGCTTAGACAATATTAAAGCACTCACCACTCCACTTTATCTTATTCGCTATCTCATTCCACGCTGCCTCGAGTGTGTCTTCCCTCCCATAGTCGGGCGATTCTTTATTATAAATACACAGAAACTGATTTACACTTTTAACAAAATCTTCAACTGACATGACGGTCGTCCGTTCAATGCGATGCGGCCATGGACTATGTAGCGAAGCTATCGTGCAGCATTGTGAGCGCGACGATGCCGCTCTGACCCATACCTTGTACACTCAGCATTGTGTGTTGTTGGCGTAGCTAGATGACTAAATTATTATATTGATCATCGTCATCATCTAATTCTAATTTTGTTGGGGGAATCGTCATCATAGCACTTTTTAAATTAACGCGATCGTTATGCTTAATTATATGGAACAAACACCTGCACAAAGAGACGATCTTATCAACGCCTCGGGCCATGCAGTAGAGGTGGCAAATAGTGTTGCCCAAATGCAAGAACAAGACGAGACTTAGCCAGTCTTGGTCTTGGTCTTGCGCCAATACACCTGGTCTTGATCTTGGTCTTGGTCTTGCAGCAAGAGTCTTGCAAGTCTTGCAATTACCTATTAGTCTATTACTATTTATTAAAGTTTACTTTAAATCTTAGAAAAACGTATTAGAATTGGAACATTGTGAGCTTGAATTAACATAGCCATAGTAAAGATAAAGCAGATTAATAAATAACTGAAGATTTGATAAGAAATTCGAAAAATCAACTGACCTATATGTCGTTTTCCATGGAAGTAACTGTTTCTTAATAAACATTTATGATTTATAAGCTTACATTTGCTAAAACATGTAAAAAAACAAATTAATTACAATAACTTGACTGTATTTTAAAGAACAATACTTATCTGTCTAGACTACTTATGTGTCTTAAGTGCCGATGGTTAAAACATAACTATGCATGCACTCAGTTTGATTTTAATAGATATTTTTTTATTCGCTATGTTTATGGTATTAGTCGTAATGCGCATAGGTCCAGTTTTTCATATTCTTTGATACAGTTTTTTGCGTCTCATAGAATTCCTAAGCGTACCTACCTATACACCGAACTGTTACACCTAACTACTCAGTGAAATAGCGCTAAGTCCTAGCTGCAAGACGCAAGAGTCTTGCAGGCTATGTCTTGTTCTTGCTCAAGTCTTGCACGGTCAGTCTTGGTCTTGGTCTTGCTAAAAATACGCGGTCTTGTTCTTGGTCTTGGTCTTGCAAAAACGCAAGAACAAGACAAGACTGCAAGACCAAGACTGAATTTGGGCAACACTAGTGGCAAAATACTTCCTAAGAATTGTCTAGTGTTCCATTGACACGATAGAATAAGAGATAAGAAACGGGTATTTATCGCGATAAATACCCTTTTGTTCTATATAACTATCGTCATCATAAACCCGAAAAAGTCGTTTACTGAATATCTCCTATACATTTTACAGAATTGGATATGAACCATCTTCATCCACTTCCTGCAATCTTAATAATGTCTGTAGTGATCACTATCACCAAAGGGAAACCACTAGGTAAATATATCGATGCACATTGGCTCACTACTACACACAGATCCGAGCGCACGCGCACGTCCAACCCGCACCGCGTCTACTGCCAGACTGACGGTTGACGGCGACGCCCTCTACTGGTGTACATGAGACAACGTAGTATATCTATTGTCTAGATACAAACACTACATCCCTTCCTTTTTAACAAATTTTATTAATTTAAATTATTGTAATGAATCTACTTAATCGTTTTTTACTTTTGCATCAAGAATCTATAATCATAGTGTTATATTTTAATTGTTTTATTCCGTTTATGATTTATCTGATCTTTATTTCCATTGGACTCATCTCCGACTGATTTCCATTGTCCTTCCACACGCTTTAGATGAATGACATTTTTCCGTAGTCTCTGTCCCGTTCCTTCATTCCTTATCGTAAAATCCCCTCCCACTGATTCTTCTACTACATGTGGTGTTGGGTTGAAAGTAGTTGAGAGTTTATTTGTCTCTTCTATTTCTTTGACGTATACTTTATTACCTTCTGTCAGTTCTGGGTTTTCCGCTCTTCTCTTCCGGTCTCCATATTCCTTCCCCTTTTCCTTTTGTAACTTGTCTCGGTCTCTTACTTCAGTGTCGTTGTCTGTCTCGTTTATATTTTTCAGCATAGGGATTTTATTCCTGTTTATTTTTTTGAAAAAAGTTCTGATGGCGTCTTTCCCGTAACAGAATGAGGGGTGGAATTGTACATCATAAGGTATATTCATTCATATAGCGTTTCTTTATTACCCTCTATTCCCTAATATTTAACCTAACAGAAGATGACAGTACATGTACATGCCTGCAGCGCCATGGCAGGGCATGGCATGGAGGAATTCAAGTGGATAAGTTCTTCGCTGTCAGAACCAATGATGGCGTTTTCATGCATTCACTGAGCTAATCTAAACGTATCTTTTGTAGCATTTAAAGCACAAGACTAAGTACAGAGAACCGGTCCAAATGCCATGGATAGTGTACATTTAGTGCTTTATATTTTTTGGAATATATTGTTACTTGTTAATTATTTCACATTTATTTTATCTTTAATTCATCTTTAATTCATCTTTAATTCCTCTTTAATTCATCTTTAATTCATCTTTAGTTCATCTTTAGTTCATTTTTGATTCATCTTTGATTCATCTTTAATTCATCTTTAATTCATCTTTAACCTTTTATTTTAATATAATATCTTCACTCGACATTGACAAAACTGAATGAATTTACATACTTGGCTCAAATGTAAAAACTTAACTTTAACTCAAATCCTCAAAACCAAAGCTTTAAATTTTAAACTCAAAAATTAACTAACTCTTATACAACTTAACTTTTCCTCATATCCAAAAACTTAAATAATCTTAACCCAAAGTCTTTACTTTTAATCCAAATCCAAAACTGATCTTTGACTTTTACCTTTTAACAAACTGTACACGACTTTAAATGACTAAACTGAGAATTTTTGTAACATTAGCGACATTTGGGACTTTTCAGACTTCAGACTTTTCAGACTTCGGACTTTTCAGACTTCAGACTTCACAGATTTTTTTAAACATTTTATAATTTTCAAACTTTTTTATTTTTTATTTTTTAAACTTTTTGAACTTTTTGAACTTTCTGAACTTTCTGAACTTTTTGAACTTTTTGAACCTTGTGAACTTTTTGAACTTTTTGAACTTTTTGAATTTTTTTTAAACTTTTTGAACTTTTGAATTTTTTGAACTGTTTGAACTTTTTGAACTTTTTGAACTTTTTGAACCTTTTTAAACTTTTTGAACTTTTTGAACCTTTTTAAATTTTTGAACTTTGTCTAAACAGATCTCGCATGGTTCCAAACTTAATTTCAACTTCCAATGCGTACAAAGCCAAACCGAATTCAATTTCAAAATCAATTTCATCTTCTAAGACGTACATAGCCAAACTGAACTCACTTGGTTCCAAAATTAATCTTTACTTCTATGGCGTACATAGCCAAACACAGATCCCAAAACACTTTCTTTAGTCGAGCAGTCTTTAGCAACGTTCAATGGCCTGGTTAACGTCCCCAAACTAGATCTGTTTGCTCAAAACCACCAAGAATTACTAACATTTTGTCAAAATGCTGTTTCGGAGATACTCCCAGGTTCCTAAGCTTGTTTTTTTTTTTTTTTTTTTTTTTCTGTTTTAATTGTAATTTCTTTAAAAAAAATGTATCTTTCATTTTATAGTTTGTCTACCTTAGTCTCTCGTTACTTAATATATATATATATATATTTTTTTTTTTTTAGCTCCAATAGTTTCACTATGTGAAAACTGTTTAATGGACCATACCTAGTTGTCGTTTCAAATTATCAATTAGAATATAAGTATCTACTGATTGTTTACCTAAGAAATAAAAATAAATAAATAGTCTATAATTTTGATTACTTTAACTCACTTGCTTCAAAAACTCGCTCCAGAAGGTAGGCTTGATCATGATCATCAACTTACTTATTTTAAATCCAGCATGGTTAGATATTTGCGGTTAGAGGCCACTCAAACTTTACTGAGCTGCTATGGTATTATTGGTAGTAGCAGTACATGATAAACTATAAAATAGGTAACCCAAAAACTGAACAGTTTTAGCACTATCGGGTAGCCCCTGTAATTTATGGTTAGAACCGGTCCATGACAAAGACCGTACCAGCTTTTATGAAATTCAAGATTGTGCTCGCTCTTTGCTATTTACGGCCACTTTATTATGAAACTTTATTCGATCACTCATTTTTGATGTTAAGTAAATTATAAGAAATAAATATTTCCAGAAACTTTACAAATAATAATTTCTATATAACCCAGCCAATAACACCACTGGCAACGGAGATTCTAATTTATTTAAGGGTATATATTTAATTTTGTACATAGGCTACATCGGCACAATGGTGACTATTATCATGAATATAAAAATGTTTGTTCATGGTACTAGACAGGAAAGTGAGGCCTTGTCTAAGTACCCAACAGTTCTGCATATCAAAGAGTAACAAGAATTCTACAGAGGACTGACTTACTTTTATCCAACACTCAAGTACCTTCACTTAATTTCATACACGGTAACAAGAGTCATGTTTTATCACAGAGTAACCAATAAAATGACCATCGTAATGCATAATAATGTAAAACTATTTATGCTGTTATTAAGTTCGTTGGTATTTTAACCGACTCCCAATCAAAAAGGAGGAGGCTCTCAACTCGGTTGTATTATTATTATTATTATTTTTTATATATTTTTTTTTCAATGTTTGCTACCGCACAACTTCGCCATTTGAGAGCCGATTTGAACAATCATTTCTTCATCCGAAAGGCACCGCTTCCAGATTGGTTCCACTTCAATTCCATCAAAATCGGTGTTGCCATTTTTTTATTAATAATTTTCCCAATGTTTGCAACTGCATGCCTCCGTCATTTATGAACCGATTTAGAAAATATTTTTTTTTTTTTTTTTTTTATTTGGAAGGTTATTCTTACGTCCCGACTGTCCCAAACAAATCCCATTAAAATTGGTTCAGCCGTCTGGCAATGAAGTCGGTTTCCCAAGTTTTTCAAACTTATAATTATACAAAAATCTTTCAGTAAACTTAGCGTATATTCCAAAAATTAAGTGAATGTCAATTGTTTGAAATTGAAAAGCTTAACTGAGAAGTCAAAGTCGTTAAAAATTAGATAATACCCTCTATGTCTAACTTCTCAGGTGGTGGCAGCTGATTCGCCATGATTTTTTGTAATGGGGTGACCTGTAAATACACCCAATTAAATGGATGTCTCAAAACCTTCAATTTAATGAAAGTCAATACGTATGTCTCAAGCACCTACGTACAGTACATACAGTGCAATACCTCTTATTTAAAAGAAGTCTCAAATTCAATTTAATGAACTACTTAAGCGCAGTACCTCTTATTTAAAAGAAGTCTCAAATTCAATTTAATGAACTACTTAAGCGCAGTACCTCTTATTTAAAAGAAGTCTCAAATTCAATTTAATGAACTACTTAAGCGCAGTACCTCTTATTTAAAAGAAGTCTCAAATTCAATTTAATGAACTTCTTATTATCGTAACATAACGTAGGTATACTTCCAATTTAATGGAAGTCCAATGTGGCGGCTAGATACATAACCACAGGAATCACACACACACAGGCTGACGCGTAGGAATTCAATGTCGCGTCGCCAGTCGTCTCTCCCCGCTCACACTGTGCGAACATGTAGCCTTGGTGAAAATAAATAAGTATTTGGAACATGTGTTTATTGCTGCACTATCCTCAAGAAAAGTAGATTATGTAGTTAGGGGTAGCATCTTGGCCTTAAACCCCTAAATCCAAAATACTATTTTTATTTTTTCAATAAATTTATTTTTTGTATCTACGTATTTCCAATGTAATGGAAATCATTCAGATAATTCCAATTCAAATTAAAATCCTTGAGTTTTATTAAAAATATATTAGTATGGTAGGTAAGTCCTTTAGTTTTGTTAAAAGATAAGAAAGGTAGATCTAAGCAGCCAATGGTTTTATTTACGATAGCTACCTACACTCAGAAAAAATACTGCTGGGTGCACAATAAAACTTTAACAGGGGAGAGCCCACCATGGTGTATAGTCCGTGCGTCAATGTTTTTATTGTCATGGATCAAGTTGTCAGTACAACAATATTTCTACTGTCAAGAAGTAAACTGTCACTGCAACAATGTTTCTATTTTTTCAATAAGATGAGATACACCTACTAGTTGTCGTTAGATCTCAAGATTGAGGGGTAAAAAGAGGATTTGATAATCCAAGACCAGAGTTGATCGGATGAATGAATCCCATGAACACACTTTCAAATAAACCACTTCTACAATATAAGGAAACGCCGTGTGTTTTAGTCCGCGCGCTCTAGCATCGTTACAATTTTAGTCGCGCTATCTAGTTATAAGTTTAGTAAGCAGCTATTTTATTCGTTTAATTTACTAACAATGTTCACATTGATACACTTGCAACGTTCCATTTTCACTACAGCAACATATCTATTGCATGACAAATGATAGTTAAATGCTACGACTATAGTTACTTTGTTAGATTTATTACACAATGTTCACATTGGCACATCTTAAACATTTTATTGTTATCTAATCATTTTTTTTTTATTAATTTTGATGTAAAGACAAAGCTAAACTGTTTCTTGCACATTAAACGAAGGAAAATCAGCGCACAATAAAATGTTGCTGAACTCAACAAAGCTCTTTCTGCTAAAGTAACAGAGTATTTAGTTGCTCCGACAGGAAACCTTTGACAATGCATTTATTGTGACTTTGTTGACCCGTTTTTTTCTTTGTGTACTGCTACATTTTAATATTTAGGTAGTATGGATTGTAAATCAATAGCTTTCATTCCACCTTCCTTCCCTTTTAATGACCGAATTAATTTAACGTAGGCACACTAGGCACTGACCTTTATTCTCGTCGCCACTTGTAGTGATCACTATCACCAAAGGGAAACCACTAGGTAAATATATCGATGCACATTGGCTCACTACTACACACAGATCCGAGCGCACGCGCACGTCCAACCCGCACCGCGTCTACTGCCAGACTGACGGTTGACGGCGACGCCCTCTACTGGTGTACATGAGACAACGTAGTATATCTATTGTCTAGATACAAACACTACAATGTCGTTGATTATTTAATGGGAAGGGCAGGGGGAGGTCATGTTAGGATACATTTTTGATCCGTAAGAGGACTACTTGTTTTAGTCGAACGCAACAATTTATCTAGGCTTGGTCGCGTGGAACTGTCACCTAGACTTACTTAGCTTTAAGACGTTTCAAAGTGATCATTGTGATACAACTGAATAATTATTTGAATTGGCTGAATTAGGTAGTTACAGTTTTTAGATGATTAGCCAATAACATGAGAGTTTGTTCGAGAGACAATAATCATTATCAACTTTTGGTGCCTAATGTACTTACCGCTATGACGCACTATCCGCACTTCTATGTAGTATGTGTGAGTAGAATAACAATAACATCATATTATTAATTTCGGAAACGCTTAAAAAGAGCACATACCTACTTACATTGTGATAATGTAAGTAGGTATATGCTCTTCTTAGCGCTCTGCGATGGCGAGCTATGTCGACTACCTTGATTCTCTGTCGGATAACCTCGTTCCGGATTTTATCCTTCAGAGAGACTCTGAGCATAGCCCTCTCCATAGCTCGCTGAGCGACTTTAATCCTCCGCCATTGATCCCCAACTACTCCGACAATATCATCCAACCAACGGGCGGGTGGTCTACCTCGTGGTCGCTTTGCGTCTTATGGCCACCATTCCGTAATCACCTTTGTCCATCTTCCATCATTCCTCCACAAAGCCAATTTTTTTTACCAAGTAGTTTTAGCAAAACTTCGTGCTTTAGTGAAATAGGCTGCCTTGATGTCAATTTAACTCCAATCTTCTTCCTGCCTAAAGGCAGCCCACACATGTTGTCTCAACCCCATATAAGGTGGGATAAATCCTACCTTATATGGGGTTGAGACAACATGTCTTCCTCATCCATTCCCCACAATTTAGCACCATTAACTTTAATAAATACCTACTTATCTATTTAGAAGAAACTAAATGCAAAATAATTACATGCAATTAAATTACTGTTATAAACTTGTGACTTGTGAATCAGATTAAAAAGTAGGCCAAGAACAAACTTTCTTTGTTACGCTTTGTGATTTATTGTTACATCTGATATCTAATACTTTTATAACGATTCTATTATTTTTTATGAGTCAAGTATTTTTTTTGTAGGTATCTATTAAAATCTTTATACTATTTTTATGAAACAACGGGATATTTACCATGATTAAATTTTGATTCATAAAAATAGTGTTACAAACCATGATAGTTTCAAAAGTTATATCATCTTTATAATTCCAAAGAAAATTTGAGGGAATACAAGATATTTACAAAAACTACAAAACCACATGATTAAGCGTCAGCAGAATACGATTTTTACGCGTAGACAACGAAAAAGTTTAGACAGGGTAACAAAAAGAGAAGGTTTCTTGAAATATAAAACATCGTTGTTCAGTAAAAATACATTTTTTTTTATTCTCACGCCCCACACCATATAATTATTTAATCAAAATAGAAAAACAAATAAAAAGTTATTTGTGAAAGGCGTGTAAATTTTATAATAGATAAAGTTCCTCGAAAAAAAATACAGCCAATTCTGGCAAGATTGTGCTGATTAACTCACATAATTGAGCCGAAAAAGTCATAAATCAAGCTGCCAAGCTGTAATGCTCCATTTTTACATGCAGTATCGACTGACATTTAATTAAAATCACATTTCCTTTCTGACATTCTGTCAATAACGTGGGTGAAATCAAGTGACAGTACAGTATCCACTTTGACATCTTTTAAAAATATTCTTTAAAAACTACTTCATCTGCTCTAATAGTTCTTGCAAATCAGTACTCGACTGCATCTTTAGTTCTTCCAGAAGCAACAGGACCTTTATCCTGAACACGCTCAGTTGCTCCTCGCTCAGTTTCCTCACATCAGGCAGTAAGCTGAACAGGAACATCTTTCTCGTATCATCCACCCTAGTCTTCTTAGTCTGTAGCCATGCTGCAAACGCTTTGTCCACACCTCTGGTTGCAGTTTTCTTTTTAACGAACTTGGTTTTGCGTTTTTCTATTTGCGGTGCGTGGTTTATGTCCGGACTGACTACGATTTCATCATCTTCTTCTTGAAGCTCATTAATTTCGGGTTTAATATCGTCCATCGGGCTAGGCATTCTTAGCGTATCTATTTGGATGTTGGTAGCCGGGTTGATGTAAGGCAGAAGAAATTGCAATTCCTTGCATAGGTAGTACGGCTTTTTTTGTATGCCTTTGTAACTAGGTTTCAAGCTTCTTACGTAACCATTTCTTATGTTTTTCCATTTATCTTTGCACTCTGCTACTGTAACAAAAATAATAAATGAATACAAAATAGAATATAGCTTCTAGAAAGTTTTACTTCATACCACAAGTCCATAGAGTAGCCATAAATGCCTTGTCTAAAGTGAGACAATTTTGGCGCGAAAATTTATCATCGTCGTCCTACGCTTCTTCCAGTTCAAGTCACCTTGCGAGAACCTTTATTTCTCAGCGAAACAGCTTTAATTTGGCCTCTACGCGTTAACCTGTTTGTGAAAAAACATGTTGCGATGCTAAATTGCCTACATTGTTGGTAAAATTAGGACGAAGTCCGGCTAGACAGACCAAATTAAAAACTTAGTAAGGTCTTCGCTCTCGGCTAAGCGACCGCGCGCTGCCAACGCGCCGCCGCCGCCGCCGCGCCGCTGTTGCCAGCCGCCATTACGAATACAAAAACATAGCACTCACCAGTCAGATCTAGTTCATTCGCTACCCTCCGCCATGCTTTCTCAGTTGTTTCCTTTCTCGCGTAGTCAGGCAAATCACTATTATAAATACATGGGTACTGTCTCACAAGTTGTACAAACTCTGCTGCTGTCATGACGTTGTGCGTTTTGAAATACGCTCAAGCGACTGGCGATGAAGCGAAGCTTGTATGCAGGCCAATGCAATGCAGCGCTGTGAGCGCGACGTTGCCGCTTTGACTTGACTGATAGGAGCGGCAACGGAGCGACAACGGGCGAAAGCGTACGCCAAGCGTCTGACGCGAGTGTCACAGTTAGGAGTATACTACCTCATCATAATCATCATCATCGTCAACCTAATTGCAGACTACTGCCACCACCCTGCGTAAGTCGTCGCTCCATTTAGTTTGAGGGCGTCCTACACTACAGAACTCGTTTATCCCAGCGATTATCGGTTCTTCGGCAAACTGACCGGCCCACTGCCACTTCAGCTTGCTAGTTCTTTGGGCTATGTCGACAACTTTGGTCCTCTGTCGAATGACCTCGTTCCGGATATGTCTCTGAGAGAGACTCCGAGCATAGCTCTTTCCATAGCTCACTGAGTGACTTTTAATCTGTGGACCGTATACCTGGCTCACTGCAATTTCTATGATAATTATACCAAACTATTTAAAAGTTACTTCTATTTTTCTATTTTTACTAATGTAAGTTCTTACTGTTGAATCTAATAGCGTGAGATTGAGATTGCGGTCAAGCGTTAGCCTATAAATTATTTAAAAAAAAACATGATAACTTAACATAACTTTTTTGGCTTTAATTGTTCTAAGCTCCCATTATGTTTCTAGTTAATTAAGCTGTTTGTTTTCCAAGAAAAATAAAATAAAATAATTACCTACCTAATTACCAGCTTGCATACATCATTAATACAATTTTGAGATCATAAAAAATAATTATGTTTTGTTCCGTACCGTTTTGTATCATGAATATTGTGGGATTCATTTATTATGTTTCCCCAGAGGATGACTAATTTCAGAAAAACATGCTGAAATTGATGCTGATTAACGTTAAAAACATTGTTTAAACCACAAATCTCAAAATAACATGAGGCCCATTAGCTCATTGGTTTATTTATGGGCCTATGTTTTATTACAATAACTCATAGATTATTTATTGTTTTTAAATCAAAGTGTAACATACAATTGGTAAGTTATTTTGATTTTGGTATAAATGGCATGATCATGGTATGATACGTTTTAAATTTAGTTTTTATTGACTGGCCTCTCAGCTTAGTTCGTAGTAGCTCTGCCTTCTGAGCGTAGGTCGTGGGTTCAATCCCCACCAAGAACAAATATTTGTGTGGTGTGTATTTTATGTATGTATTTACAAAAAAAAAGTATTTAAGTATTATATCAGCTATCTGGTTCCCATAGTACAAGCTCTGCTTAGTTTGGGGCTAGATAGTGTTGTGTAGATTGTCCACAACATTTATTTAGTTAAGAAGTTGTTTTAGCTCGGTTTGGATTGGAAACAATCGCGCATAATTTTGGTCAACATCATCATCAGCCTGAAGAAGTCCAGTGCTGGGCCTAGGCCTCTCCTACATATTTCCAGGATTTTGAGCCATTTCCAGTGCTTAGGCAAGTTAATGACGTGCGTGACCACGAGGCAAGGCTTTGTTATGAGCGACAGTTATCATTTAACATCAGGTGGGCTATATGCTTGATCCATCAGCTAGTTGTATAAAAAACTAATTTACGCTACAGATAATTGGCTATAATCGTAAGAGACTAAGACAGAACTAAAAGGAATAAAGGTTCTCGAATGGCGACCATGAACCAGAAGACGAAACGGAGGGCGCTCACCCATCAGATGGACCGACAACATTGTTATTAAGATCGGAGGAAGTCTATGGATAGAAAGGACTGATTGTAGGAGAGGCCTATGTCCAGCAGTGGACTTCTTCAGGATGATGATGATGATGATGATGAAAACAGAACTAGTGCGAATAGAACAATACTACTGTTCGCAATGTAAGCCAAATTGAATTTCAGTCCATACGAAACCCTATAATTGGTAAAGTATTGTTGCAACGCAACACAGTCCCCCTAGCATCAGTTCTAATACTAGCTATAACCATCCAACAAACATTTTTTAGGTCGCCACGTGCTAATTCTAAATTTTGGTTGCATATTGCCTTCCCAGCTCAGTTGGTAGTAGCTCTGCCTTCTGCGCCGTAGGTCGTGGGTTCGATCCCCACCGAGAACAAATATTTGTGTGGCTAACATAAATGTTTGTTCTCTATCTGGGTGTTATATTGTATTCTAAGTATGTATTTACAAAAAAAAAATGTATTCAAGTATTATATCAGCTATCCGGTTCCCATATTACAAGCTCTGCTTAGTTTGGGGCTGGGTAGTGTTGTGTGAATTGTCCTCAATATTTATTTATTTATTAAAAAAAAAAAAAATGCACACAATGCCAGTGCTCGCACCGGGGTGAAAGAAAACATCGTAAAGAAACCCGCGGCTTAGTCAACTCCACACGTATTGACCATGTCTTTCCTGTGAATTGGGCCGACTAAGCTGTTCATCAACTTGAAGTATACAGGTGTTCAGCCTCACGTGCTAGTAATTTATAACATTACTAGTGGCCGCCCGCGGCTTCGCTCGCCCGTTCCCGTAACACCCCGTTCCCGTTGCTTTTTCGGGTTCTAAGCTACCTCCCCACTAATTTTCTGCCAAATCGGTTCCGCCGTTCTTGAGTTATAAATAGTGTAACTAACACGACTTTCTTTTATAAATATAGATTATGCACTCATTCCAACTGTTCACACCTACATTTCCTTATTAATGTTTAGGTGTCAAAAAAAAGTTATGTGGCTTCCCAAGATGACAGAAAACGCGTCCGATAAGATAATTACTACATCGCCTACACTAAGTGTAAAGAAAGAAGAAACAAGTCTTGTTTCTTCTTTAAAAATCTATTGCCATCTCCTTTCTAACACAACTGTAAACTGCCTACTATTTAAAAATCGAACGCAGTTCTATTCAAACCTTTCCCAGCCACTCTCAAGAGGCGGTGTTTAGCACTTTCTATTCTTGTTATTTAGGGCAGGTATATGAATTATTCCCAATTCGTACACTCTATTGAGCAAATTTTAAGGATTTTGAGAGAACAGTCGAAGTAAAAATCCAAGTTTATACTGCCCTAGCAGTTTTTAATTTTGATATCTTTATTTTTTCCCTCACTCCACTCAGGGTTACTCAAGTTAAAAAGTCATTGATATCACGTCGAAAGCCCAGTGCTAAGGGTACATGCGAGTATGGAAGCCAGCGTTTATCCGTTTTCACTGCATTCACGGTTCGTCAGTCTGTCCGACAGAGCGTTCGCTTGCGACACGTGGTTATTAGACAGTAGAGATAGCAGAACACATTTAGAAACTTACAGGCATACTTATAAACGCACTTTAAATTTAATAATTACATAAAGTTAGCCCTGTCACTGTTTGTCATTACCCAGTGGTAAGAGATGGCAATAGTTTAAGCACTGTTTATCTTTTGAAACGTCTGGAAAGGAAATTTATGATTTGCACGCACGTCAGAATCGTGCCCTACGATGCACTGCCCCGCGTCTATCAACTGAGAGGTTATTCTGAGAATCGACAAGCTTTTGGGTGTTAGCTTCACTTTTTACTTCGTGTTCGTGCTACCATAGGCAAATTGACATGGTGATAAGACGCAAACATTTCGATGTTGGCCGCAATGAATCTAACACAAAGTCTTCATTTTTAGCAAGTTGCCAACATGGATCGGGCATAGATTCCTCAAAATAAAGACCATAAAGATGACTACTGGTTCAATTGACTGACAATTCACGATTGTTCAGTATGCCTACCATGAACTCTGTCTGGCTCTGGTGTTGAGTCTGTGTGAGTGACTCACCAGTGCATTATTCTGTGTGTATGACGTTTTGACGTAGGATTTATTTAGTCAACACTCGCACAGACTCAAAACCAGAACCAGAGACTGAGCCAGACAGAGCTCATGGTAGGCCTACAAGAGAAGCATTTGAAGTTTTTTTCGTGCCAAATCGTAGGTAACTCTTGTTGTATTCGTCTTTTTTAAGATCTGGTTTACCAAAAATCCTTAGAATTCTGCGGGCTTTTGAATTGAGACGCTATATACTCTATATAGGTATAATATGTTCTGTTCTGATATCCAGAACTACGGATCCCTAAAGACTGATTTACACTGATGTTATGTGATACTTATCCAGCACCATCACCTCGCCGGCGCTTTTCACCACGTCGTGGTCTCCGCCATCACCGCTCACAAGCACGACGCCGCGCACGAGCAAACTCAGGAGACTTATTTATTAAAACCGAACTGGAGTATAGGGCATATTTAAATTAAAACTCAAATAAAAAAAAAGAATTTATTCTGCAGTATCACTAAGATCACTTTTAAACGTCTTAAAGCTAGGTGAGTCTAGGTGCCAGTTCCACGCGACCAAGCCTAGAAGAACAGGCAACAAACTACGGCTTCGTTCCTACTTTTTTTTGTATGATCTTTTTACAAAACACGCACACGCTACGCTTAGTAATAGTAAAGTACCTAAACAGCATATAAAAATAAGATACGAAAATAGTAGGTAGGTACAGACACTGCAAATAATTCACATGTTGGCTTTTGATAACTAGATCTTCTTCGGGATCTGAACAATCAAAATCAAAGCCCAAGTTGTGAAGAACACGAAAAGCCTGTATGATCTGAACACATTTGTTTGGCTTGTAGTGCAAGATCCTATCCTTGCCCAATGCCAACTGTTTTTAACCAGCCAAAAGTGTTTTCTATTGTGACCAGGGCTTTCATATGCTTCTGGTTGTACATTCTTTCTGGGGAGTTGCAGTAACATTTAAGAATGGTGCCATGAGCCAAGGCCACTGTGGGTATCCAGAGTCACCTGAAATGATGTTGATAATTTTTATTAAGAAGTTCCTAAAAAATATCTTCTATGTAAAAATCTAAAGTAACTTAAATAGTTACCATATAGTTAGGATGTTTTCCTGAGGGACACCTTTGTACGTACCTACATAAGCAGTAATACCGGGTTGGTATCTTAGGTGGTAGGTACATATTAATGAAAATAACATGACTCACCTTTAATTCAAAGCTCACGCGCTGCGAAGACTTTAGGTCGTTATGCAGTCGCAACTAGGGAATGCAATCTCGTACGAGATTTCCACCTAGCGAGATCTCGCGAGACTCAAAACCCAGTCTCGCGAGATCTCGCAAATTACGGGATCTCGCGAGATTGGGAGAATCGCAATTAAAACATATGCAAATGCTTGTTTTAAGAACTAGTAATTGACATGATATGTAATTAAATAGAAACTGCGTTGCTTAGTTATAAAAATAATGTAAGTTTTATTAAAAAAATCAACAGAGTACTACTTATTATTTTGTCTGTAACTCTAATAACACTTGTTTATGTCTATAATTATTATACCTACTGTAGCTAATCAGTTCAAATTCTTACAATATTGGTAACAAAACAATAATTATCTATATTTAGTCTTTTGTAAATTATTACTTTAGTTTCAATAATTAAGAGTAAGGAACATTACTTATGGTAAATAAATATAACAAAACAAAAACCTAACTTCACAAGTTCTTAAATAAATGTTGTGAGATCGTATTAATCAAATAAAAGAAGTTTAAAGTAGAAGTCAGATAAAGTTATCAAGGTACGGAAAGGCAAGTTAGTTTGTCTGAAAACGGCTTCTCAAAAAACACATCATGTCGAGAGTATCATCTGGCAGACGACTTCTGATTTTGCATGCCAAATACTCTGCTGCTGAAAAAGCTCGTTCTGCCTCAACACTTGTGGGGACCACAGTTGAGAGGCAGTTATGTACGAAGTTTAAAAGTTCCCCTCTTACTCCACCAGCTTCGTACAAATTCATTATTTTTTTATTAAAATGTCTAAAGAATTTGTTGTAGAATTTGTTGAGCGAGCAGTGGGCTGTTTCAGTGCTTTCAGCGATTTTTGCAGCTTTTCATGAAGTGTGATATTTTTTTCCGCGGAGACGGCAGAAAGAGGCCTTGTAGTGTCTTCAATATGAAATACACGTCGTCACGCTGCATTTGTCGATCTCGTTATCTCGCGAGATCTCGTACGAAATTTGACGAGATACAGTCTCGTTAAATATGGCCGGGATCTCGCGAGATCGGGATCTCGGCGAGACGAGATTGCATTCCCTAGTCGCAACTCTTCGCATAGGAACGCGAGGGCAACCTTCGACCAACGATACCGACGACGAAATATGGCCTCCGGAAGATCTTCGATAGGATTGAAAGCTTTCCGTAAACCAGCCCGCAGTTCCCGTAATTTACGAACCCGGGTTTTCTCGACCATCCGCATTGCAAAATAACATCTTGCAGACATTCTCTAAAGCAATTATTGACTTCAAAAATGCACAAATAAATGTTTGTTTACTAATTCATTTTGATTGATCGATCGTGAAGCTGTCAAATGCATTCCGAAACTTAGAATAGCATTTTACACAAAAACCGTCAGAATCGTAAAGCTAACGAAAAGATTTAGTACGATTTTGGTGTTGACGATAGACTATCACCGGTGTTAGCGATAGTAAGTGAAGATACGTAGCAATATTATTTCTCGCAAAGCCCGTCAGAGGCGCTCATCGTTTTTCCATACAAAATCGGGATTGTAAAGAGGTTTAAAAACCTCTTTACAAAACGCTAACACGACACCTTATGTCTTACACGACACCAAAAATGGTGTTGCAAAACTCTGAATAGCCCCTCTGGAGACATTGTTCAGACTCACGTGCCACCACATGACTCATGTGGTGTTACCTCGTTTTGAGGCGTTCCATTTAAGGCTTGAAGTGCAAGCGAGAGCGCGGAACGAGCGACAAAGAGGCACGCACGGCCTCCGCGTTCGGCAGCGTTCGACATCTGTCTCTCTCCTACTTGAGTGAGCGATGCGTCCGCGTGGACAGCTGTATGACGTTGGCACGTTCAACTATCGTCAGTAAACCGACTTTACAGACAACCGATTTTTTATCCAGTCCCAAAACTTCTTAGTTTTTCCCAGCACTTTCAAGAGTCTTTTGGTCAAGTATAGCAGATGATGTTAAATGTGCTATCGCTACATCAAATTTCGTAAATATGCCGTCCAGCTGAGTTCGTGTGCATCTTTCCATTGTAACCAGATCAGTAGGCCTACTACAAGCTCTGTCTGGCTCTGTCTCTGGCTCTGGTTTTGATTCTGTGTGAGTATTGACTAAGTAAATCCTACGTCGAAACGTCACACACACAGAATACTCTGGTGAGTACTGACACAGACTCAAAACCAGAGCCAGAGACAGAGCCAGACAGAGCTTGTGGTAGACCTACAGCTGATTGCATCCATTGTATTGGATGATCCAATTTTATTGCTGAAAATTTTCCGGAAAATACTGGACGTATGAATTTATTACTTTGTGATGGAATTTCCAATGTTTTTGCCTATTAATGTGCTTCTTACTGACTGGCCGCTGAGTTAGTAGTAGCTCTGCCTTCTGCGCCGTAGGTCGTGGGTTCGATCCTCACCGAGAAAAAATGTGTGGTGAAACAAATCATTGTTCTTTTTCTTGGTAATTTACAGAAGGGTTATTCATGCTTACATTGCAGAAAAAAGTTTCACGAAAAGCTAATATTTGTAATCACAGGACTTAATAGATCATCACAGGGTATCAGTTTTCCTGTTTTTTTTTAAATACTCATAACTTGAAAGTTACATGACAAATATTTTTTCTTTTATTTTTCTGATAGCTGTCATGACTTGGCCCATCGCCCGTTTTCGGCTGGACGTTGACTTATGGGACACCCTGTATAATAGGTATTCTAAGTAAAATATTTACAAAAATATAAGTATTGTATCAGCTATCTGGTTCCCATAGTACAAGCTTTGCTTAATTTGGGGCTAGGTGTTGCATGTATTGTCTACAAACTTGATTTATTTTCCTAATAAAATATTTTGCTGTATAAAAATGATTCTGAGCCCTCTCATTTACTTCTTCTTCTTGTCGTGTTACTAGTTCCTTCGAACCATTGCGGTGAAAGGAAATTCTGAGCACTATGTCATTGACCTATGGGTTTTTACGGATTAGATAAATATCTCTTTATTAATTACCATGACAAACTAGGTAAGTAGGATAAGTTTTTAGCTCAAAAATAGACAACTCATCATCATCATCATTATCAGCATGAAGTCCACCTCACCTACACATTTTCAGAAAGAACGATTTTGAGCCCTTTCCATCCATCGACTTCCCGCGATCTTAACAATGTCGTCGGTCCATCTGGTGACAACTTGGTGAAATAGGCAACTATAGTAATACAAAGGGCGGCCTTGTCACTAACAGCGATATCTACTAAGCTTGCAGCGCGTTGATGTCGTTTCCACTGCGTATGCGCATCCAAATGATCTTGTCAAAGATTGTTACAAGGATGTTTTATAAACACGTTCTCTCTTATTTATAAAATCCCAAAGGTTGTATTAAGCTAACCAGTGTCTAGAATATGCTTTGTTTCACCTTATTTGTATGTTTTCATAATGGGACATGGAAAGTGACAACGTGTAATATTGAAATCATTTACGAGAAATATTAAAAACATTTGCTTTGCAACTCAAACTTCAGCTCAAAAAAATATTTAAATGTGTGAATAAATCTTTAGTCACAAACATAAAAAAATTGTAGATCGTTTGAAACGGTCTGCAGATAGCTAAACTGTACCTTGTGTGTTTGTGTGGTGCTGAGTAAGGTATACCTACTTATTTAACAAAACGTAGATAGCTAACACTTAATTGTACACCACAAGAATAGAAAGTTAAATCTATAGCGAACCTAATATTCCGGGAAATTTAGACATTCAAATGTGCATAAACTCCAACAAGCTGAAAAACAGTAAAATTGTTCAAAACATAATACGTTTAAATAAATACTGAAACTATTACACGGTTATTATATTATTTACGTTTAAATAAAAATTGAAAGTTCCAAAGTTTTTTTTGGTCTAGATTCATATCATAAGAAAATAATTAACTTACAAAAAAAACATTTTTGTTTTTTTCACTTACATTAATTCGGTCAAATTCTTGCCTTTTTAAGAAATTACAAAATTTAGGTGTACTGCTAAATGTTACTCAATTTATTTCAACAAATTTTGCATAACTTCATTATTAAAATTACGTTATTTTTGAATTGCAATATTCTGTACCCGAAGTCGGAGTTTTGCTACCACATTTCGTGTACCAAATGTTGTTTTTGAGCACATGTCTCTCTCTTTTGTATAGAAAATTGATGAGACAACAACTCATTTCGATTATTTCTACGTAACGTTTAATATTTATTTTTACTGTCTCATCTTTTCTCCATACAATATAGAGTGACAAATAGGAGAAACGACAAAAACATTTCGTATGTTGGACTTGCCCTTCTGAACACTATTAGTAGAGCTCTTTGTGAAGGGCTCGTCCGGGGAAGTACTACCACCATGCTTATTCTACCGTGAAGCAGCATTGCTGTTTCGGCTTGAAGAAGCTGCAAAAGGCACCTTGGATTCATGCCGAGCACAAAGCATCCTGTAGCCACTATTTAAATAAAAGTCTGTTCGTTCCTTCGGGGTCAAAATACACTCGTCGCTGTGTTTCGGTTTGAAAAGTGTGGGTGCCTGGAATTTTTTGGCATAGGAGGCTGAAAATCTGTATGCCTCTAAATTATGGATGCAGGGCAGTGCATCGTAGGGCACGTTCCTGACCTACGAGGCAATACTTTGTTGTAATAAGTTGTATTGAATCTTGAATCTTGAATCTTGTATAAAAAAAGTAGTTTTTTTTACAACTCTTATTTAAGAATACGCCAGTGGCAGATTTGTCGCTAGTTACGTAATAAGGGGACGCAATTACATTTCAACCTGCATTGTGGTTATCGTTAAGCAATACTAAGTAACTAAAGATATTATCAATATAATAGTTATTCGGTAACGTGGAGTAAAACCATAAAACACAAATAAAATCGACCCAATTTTATAAATTCAGTAGGCCTACCATGAGCTCTGTCTGGCTCTGTCTCTGGTTCTGGTTTTGAGTCTGTGTGAGTGTTGACTAAATAAATCCTACGTCAAAATGTCACACACACGGTATAATACACTGGTGAGCACTCACACCGACCACACAAAACCAGAGCCAGACAGAGCTTGTGGTAGGCCTACAGCAGTCACAAGTATGCCAAACTTATTTAATTTACGTAATTTTTGTCCTACTGTTTTGTTTGATAATCAACAATTGACCAACCAAAAAAGCTTAACCGCATTATGCGACCAACCAGCGCGACCAGAGTCACACAAGTACGCCAAAGGCATAAGAAGTACTACCAGCATGCCTATTTCTGCCGTGAAGCAGCATTGCTGTTTCGGTTTGAAGGGTGTGGGTGCCAGTGAAATTACTGGCACGTGAGGCTGGAAATCAATATGCCTTAAGTTGATGGACGCAGGGCAATGCATCGTAGGGCACGTTCCTGTGCGTTACCTACGATGCATTGCTTTTATAGGCAATGGTTACCACTTAATATGAGGCGGCCTTTTTCACCGGCTAGTTGTATAAAAAATAACAGAAATCGGTACAATAAAATAAATAATTCATAATAAATAGTGAAATCGGTATAATAAAATAAATAATTTAATCGTTCTGTGTCTGTAGCAATGCACTAACGATGTGTACCTTGACGTTGACCATGTAGCATCAGGTGGACCTTAAAGCCAGGTTAAAGACAAAATAAACAAAACTGACGTCACAGAACAGACAAATTATGTACGGGCGCCAGGGAGGATTCAAAACGACCGGAGTTTGTTTTATATTAATTTCACAAAAAAGAATTGTCTTAAAATCTAAAGCCTTGCGCTCATTTAAGCAATCTGCGATGGCGATTAGTGAAACACGGTCAAATATGATAGCGAAATTTGACAGCGTTTCACTGATCGCTGAGCGTTTCAAGATGTGCGCAGGCCTTAAAGGATCCAAGGCTGCTATGCTGTTTTTTTCGTGAAAATAAAAGGTTAGCGCGGTTCAAATAAATTTCTAAGCTATACTCCATTGTGAAATATCTGAAACGCTATCAACCATTCTAAATGCTTGTTTCATCAAAAGTTGCACAACCCATATTCTTCTCATATCACACAAGAAAAGTCATGGTCAAAAGATTTGAAACACATGAAACACAATACATGTATGCAGAGGGCCAATTAAAAGTTTCCACAGACAAACATATATGTATCAGTAGGTACCTACAAATAGTTCATTTTTTTACTCACATACATAATTTAAAAATTATAAACAAGAACAAGAATACAAATATTATTAAAGTTAGATATTTCGTCTCCGCTATTACGTCCATTATCATCATCATCATTATCAGTCCACTGTTGGACATAGGCCTCTCCTACACATTTCAAGAAGAACGATTCTGAGCCCTTTCCATCCGGCTTCCCGCGATCTTAATATCGTCGGTCCATCTGGTGGGTGTTATAATGACGGGAAAACTGAAGACAAGTCTATCAGGAAGTCTATACCTATAGAACCTCACCTCACCTCACCTTATTGAACCGCGTGTGAAAGTACGCGAAAGTTGTGTCAACATGCACGCGTTGCAATAGAGAGAACATAGATAAATAAATAAATAATGCGGACTATCACAATACTATCTAGCCCCAAACTAAGCAGAGCTTGTACTATGGGAACCAGATAGCTGACATAAGTCATGTTTTTTCGTGCGCCCAGTTGGCTCCATCGAATTTTAAGACGTTGTCACGTCAAAAAAAATGAATAGAAGTATATACATTTTTTTAAGACGTTGTCACGTCAAAAAAAATGTATAGAAGTATATACATTTTTTTTGACGTGATAACGTCTTAAAATTCGATGGAGCCAACTGGGCGCACGAAAAAACATGACTTATGCGGCGTTACCTCGCTCTGAGGCGTTCCATTTAAGGCTTTAAGTGCAAGCGAGAGCGCGGAACGAGCGACAAAGAGGCACAATCGGCCTCCGCGTTCGGCAGCGTTCGACATCTATCTCTCTCCTACTTGAGTGAGCGATGCGTCCGCGTGGACAGCTGTATGACGTTTTCACGTTCAACTATCGTCAGTAAACCGACTTTACAGACAACCGATTTTTTTTAATACATGCATAAAATACAAAATAGAGCACAAAAAGACAGAGAACAAATATTAGTGTTCACCACACAAATATTTGTGAAGCTGAGCTACCGAGCTGTGAAGGCAGTCTAAAAAAAATTTGTTTATTGTAATTCAATTTGATAAAAAAACCCTGTTTAGCTATCACAAAGTCGTTTGTCTAGGTAAGGAGCTGGAAATGTTTTATTTTTTACATATTGCAAAAACTTGCTTTAATGAATTTTTTGCTTATTAGTATTTTTTGTCCATCTGCAACTAATAAAAAAATACTATCTAGAAATGAAATGAAATGTATTTATTCGAATGACTTAACGAAACATGGAATATGTATATATTTTTATATTCCATAATAATATATTCCTAAAGCTTTACGCAAACCTATTTTATTTTATTTTTATTCACAAATTAGGTTACAATTATAAAAATTATAAAGTGTATTTCATTCTTAGATCAAGAGTCGTAAACAAAATAATGTGAATATGACAATATAAATGAAGCATGAGTAAAATTTTAATTTTCCCAAAAACTAGAAACAGCATCATAGTATTTACTATTATTATTGAATTTATAATAATATCAACAGCAAATCGTAAACTCTTATAACTTGATTGTACCTACGTAAATTTTAATAACCTGTAAGCCTACCACAAGCTCTGTCTGGCTCTGTCTCTGGTTCGGGTTTTGAGTCTGTGTGAGTGTTCACCAGTTTATTTCACTGTGTGTGTGACGTTTCGATGTAGGATTTGTTTAGCCAACACTTACACAGACTCAAAACCAGTGACAGACACAGAGCCAGACAGAGCTTGTGGTAGACCTACTGGCTTAGATAACATACCTACTCGAATATCTATTTATCGTACAAAAAGCTTCCTACTCACACTCTATTGTCACATAAGTGTGTAAATTATGTAACGTTAATTACGTAAAATTAACTCTCTTACGTCTGTCACCGTTACTTCCAAGACGTAGGTACTGCTTTCTGGTTCTAGTACCGTGACCTATTACTGAGCCATCATGTGAGCTGTTATGAGTTATTGAACTGACTCTAGTGATCATAATCACTCAATCAAGGATCAAATCGGAGTCAGCTTCACTTTTTGGTCCTTGGGTCTCATTTGTGACGTGACAACTTCTTATAATTCGATGGAGCCGGCTGCACGCACGAAAATACATGACTCATGCGGCGTTACCTCGCTCTGAGGCGTTCCATTTAAGGCTTGAAGTGCAAGCAAGAGCGCGGAACGAGCGGCAAAGAGGCACAATCGGCCTCCGCGTTCGGCAGTGTTTGACATCTGTCTCTCTCCTACTTGAGTGAGCGATGCGTCCGCGTGGACAGCTGTATGACGTTGTCACGTTCAACTATCGTCAGTAAACCGACTTTACAGACAACCGATTTTTTTTAATTTATTTTATTTATAAATGGTTTGGGCTGAAAGCTAGCAAAGAAACATGTTAATAAAATTATGTCAGCAGAGTCAAAATCAAATTCGATTAAGTAATTATATTTAGAAATAATGTCTTCTTCTTCGTTTATGTATGGCTTTTCAGTGAAGAGCTTGAGAAATAATGTCATCTTTCTACCAAGTCAATCTGACTGTCGGTTCTTTACGATGTAGGTACTTGAATGGTCACTAATGTAATTGGATTCTAAACACAAATCGAGAATTTTCCAAGAAACCTCGAGACTAAAGACACTGTGGGTCATGGCTCATGGCATTTTCTGTGACATTTGTTAAAAGCAAATCACACTTTATTAAAAACTAGCGATTCGACCCAACTTCGCACGGGTAAATATTTCATTTATTGATTGCACACATGTACATAAAATAAATAGCATTTGTTCATAAGGTAGCTTATGTCAGTACATGCGCTCTGTTGGGCAATGTCATAGCAGGTTTATAATATAACTAGTGGCCGCCCGCGGCTTCGCTCGCCCGTTCCCGTAACACCCCGTTCCCTTTGCTTTTTCGGGATAAAAAGTATCCTATGTCCTTCTCCCGGTTCTAAGCTACCTCCCCACTCATTTTCTGCCTAATCGGTTTCGCCGTTCTTGAGTTATAAATAGTGTAACTAACACGACTTTCTTTTATAAATATATAGATTAGCGGTTAACAAAATTATAGACAGAATTATAGACCTTTAAAATTTTCCGTCTATGCGAAGCAGGGACGGGTCGCTAGTTTAATAGATGTTCACTCACTGCTGTGCCCCTGCCCACTGCAGCTGCGTTGATTTTTTATTTTTTAATTAGAAATATATTTTGAATGGGATGTCAGATTTAAATAAAACATGTAGGTACCTATTTAAACAGTTTTTAATATAAAATGGATATTGAAAAATCTATATGGATAAGTATTAATACAATGGATAAAATGGTTTGAATTTGGTCAGCATTAAAATCTAAAAAGTTATTATTGTATTGTATTGTGTAGTATAGTGACTACAGCAGTCGGATATACCTAATAGTATTTTTTTTACGCATTGGGTTACATTATTGAAGTTTTAGTAGTAATCCCTATTTTTTTTCTAAAATTAAATAAAGTCCACATCAGGCACAGATAATGTAGCATCATAATGGTGAAATAATTTTTAAAATCGGTCCAGAAGTTTTTGAGTTTCTACAAAAATACAAACCTTTCCTCTTTATAATATTAGATGTAGAGGTATGCTTCTCAAGTAAAAGCTTCATCGCATTAGGCAGCCTGATGTATGGCCAAAATACGTGCTGATTTCTCCATCTACGGAGAAAAGATATTCGTCAAATAAAAATGTCAGTACTCAGTCCTTGTTTTTGACACTCATAAAAAAGGATGGATGTATTTTTATGTGACGGATATATTTATTCAAGAAAGAAAAATTTGCCCTTAGTGAAATATCACCGCCCTGGAGCTTTTGCTTCCGGTATTTTATAAGAAAGATTATATTATAAAAGTAGGTACAAATCAGTGAGTATTTTATCATGCCTATATAATTGTTTACATTAAAAAAATCTGCCATTTGCAACTAAAAGCCGCCGAGTCAGATCATACCTCAGGATTAGGTAGAGTACTTTTACTAATAGTGGTCTTTTTCATTGTCCATAGTAAATTTAGTAAATAATAAAAAGAAATACAACGCCACCTAGCCTCTCTGTTTAATATTGAGAACATTAAATGTTGCATGATACCTATCAAATTATATCGAAGGTTAAATATTTCGTATTACAAAGGTATTGAGCACTAAATATGGCTTGACATCATAAAAATCAAATAAAATCTAAAGTACCTCATACAAAATGACACCAAAGAGCTTCTAATCCGTCTCATACATCACGGTCACTTTGCAACACCACCGTAAATAGACCTCCATTGCTTTGACCATTGCGTTCGAGTTCCATATTCGATAGACGGGTCAGCGTATTTTGTTGTGCTGCCATCCAATCTAAAAAGACCTCACAGTCTTTGATAATGCTCTTTGATATTGCTAGAACAGGATAGGGCAGATTATAGTGGTTGTTTTATTGAGTAACTTGTGTCGAAAGCTGAACACGCATTGGCAAGGCCGACTGGTCTGTAAGGACAAATACGTAGGTTTGTTCGTTCGTCTATAGATTTATGACAGTTTTTTGAGAATAATAAAGACTAATGAAGTTTTTTATTGCGGAACTCGAGTGGTTTTGAAATACTTTGAGTAAAGGCCTGCGCACACCTAGGCCGCTGGCGTCAGCGATCAGTGAAACGCTGTCAAGTTTGACAGCGATATTTAACAGCGTTTCACTGATCGCTGACGCCAGCGGCCTAGGTGTGCGCAGGCATTAAAAAGTTTGAAAGCTAAATAGATTGATCGCTTCTTAAATAACACTCATTTATTATTTAAAATAATGCAATATTGCTGTCAGCACTGAGCCTATTAACCGTGATTTTCCTTGTAAATATAAAACTTTATTTCCAGTGGGTATATTATACAATCTTTGGGCTTTAGTAAGCTTTATTTTATACAGATAAATAATAATGATGTAACAAGGTTTATTTTTAGGTTTGACTAATACTTAATCATAATTTAAAATCGGAATTCATTCCAAAATAAACTATACTCCTACGTTTTTTTTTATGACAAGACGATTAAGTTTTTTATTTTGTGCCATTTATTTTATTTTTCCTAATGTTATCTCTCATATTTTTTATTTCCTAAAGAAATGTTTTTTTGTCAACAGGTATGTCAACTTTTGACCTTTGTAATTCGACATAAAGATTCCTACGTGCATAATATACGTGAGTACCTATTCGATGTTATTTTGTAGAATTATATTAATTATGATTAAATAAAGGCCTGCGCACACCTAGTTCTGGCGGTAGCGATCAGTGAATCGCTGTCAAATTTGGCAGCGTTTCACTGATCGCGTTCGCCAGCGGCCTAGGTGTGCGCAGGCCTTTATCACGTTTGTGATAACGCGCCAATAACGCAAAAATATGTTTTTATTTTGCAACGTTAGGTTTGAACTTGTCAAAGTCAAATTGAATGTATTTAAATGAATCACAGAAAGGAAAAGTATGAAAAAGAAAAGTGTACATTTAATTCAATCAAAAGGTTCTCAGTGCGAGTTCCACGCAACCAAGCCTGGAAGAACAGGCATCAAACTTATATGAGTGTTCATAGTTTTTTTTTTGTGATCCTTTTCAAATAATGAAGCTCCAGTGTGGTGCCGATATAGCTCCAAGAACTTGAAATGGCCATGGTCCAGCAGTGGCATTCTGCAAGCTGATGATGATAATGAGTGTGGTGCCATCACCCTGACATGAAGACGAGTATTGTATTCACTTAGTGAATACACGTACAAATTGCATCAACAGACATTACACGCGTCAGGGTTGGGCAAAGTGAATAACACTTATTGAGGGTTGGGTAACAGTGTTGCGGATAGTTTTACACGGGTTTTTATCAGCTCTAAGAAAGTGTTATAGATAGTTTAAGTGGTTTATTATATTTGGAAGTAATCATTATCATCAGCCTGTAGAAGCTTACATTCAGAAAATCTTCAGGAAGATAGATTTTTGGACTTTATCTACCGACTTCCTACGATTTATACATAATCGTTGGTCCATCAGGTAGGATCAAATTCTAAATATTTTATGCTTTTTTTCTAAGTTTAAGTTTGCATTTGAAGGACTCGCCTAGTTATAGGTTACTGCCACTGCAAAAATATATTTGATATAATTTACAAACGTGTATAAAAACATGCAAACCGACGCACATATTTTATTCCTGTATTACAAAAGAAAGTCGTGTTAGTTACACTACTTATAGCTCAAGAACACGGCTGATCCAATTGGACTGAAAATTGGAGAAAATACGGACATATACTTTTTATCCCGAAAAAGTAACGAGAACGGGGCGAGCGAAGCCGCGGGCAGCCGCTAGTGTCGACAATAATGAAAGAGCACTGGTGGTCTAGTGGTAGTGGCCCCGCCTTCCGATCCGAAGGTCGTGGGTTCAAATCCACTCGTGTACCAATGAGTTTTTCTGTCGAAAAATGTATGTGCACTATGCCAGTACTCTCTAGCTTTTCCAAATATTGGCCTAGTTTACTTAGCGACGCTTTCACCGGCACACTAACTCTGCCTTTCGCCTTTCTCGGAATATTTGAATAATCATTTATTAGACAATGATCATTGATCAATGTACGATATCCTCCATTTTATTTATGGAAAATATTTAAACATTATTTCTTTAATTTTACAATAAACAATGAAAAAATATTTATTTACAAAAGAAAATAAACAATAAATTAGAGCATTTACCAAATTTCCAAAATTCACAATAAACAAGAGACCGTTACGAACGATCTAGAGATAGCTCAAGTGATCCAAATCTGTGTTAAACAGAAGCTACCCAAAGACGCTGTTTATAGGCCTGCGCACACTTAGTTCGCGGTAGCGATCAGTGAAACGCTGTCAAATATCATTGTCACATTTGACAGCGTTTCACTGATCGCTGCCGCCAGCGGCCTAGGTGTGCTCAGGCCTTAAGTTTCTAAAATACAGTTACTCAAAAAAACAAGAGAGCGTGTTATTAAATTAAAAGTACTTATAAAGCTTATTAGAAAGTCCGTATAATTAACTAAAATAAGCGTAAGAAAATTAGATTCTAATATAATATTTAACTTCAAAAGAGTCTGTGAGCTGTCGATCCGCTAATGTAATTAGACTCTCAACTTTGGAAAAACAAAGAACTTACAGACAAGCAAAGTACTTACAAAGAAGAGATACGAATAAATTAACCCCTTTAACTTTATATCAGGGGTTAATATTTTAATATCTGACTGTCTGTAAAAATGCTTGTAATTAGAATTTGTTATTTAAATTATATTAGAATATATATAAATATTCAACTGTTATAATATTTAAATATTTAACTGGCCTCTCCGCTCAGTTGGTAGTAGTTCTGCCTTCTGCGACATAGGTCGTGAGTGCGATCCCTACCGAGATCAAATACTTTGTGGTGAACACAGATGTTAGTTCTCTTTCTAGGTGTTATATTTTATTCTATGTACATATAATTATATTTACAAAAAATCCTCTTCTAACCTTATCATCTTACACAGTTCATGTTTGTTTTCTTTGTGATGTGATCTATAAATTACTAAGCTTGAATTTCAGTAGCACGTACTTTCTTAACATCCAATATTGTCTTACAAAGGTTCTAAATCCGTTGCAAAGAAAACCTGATATTTATAATGACAGAGCCCGCTAGCAATTTTAATTAAAATATATCTTTATTTGATAGTAAATTAATGGTTATTAATTGGACATCGTCAAAGTTAATTGCCTTCTCTGGTGGACGCGAAACATGAACAGCTAACTGGCTTTTTAATTAGTGGCTTACCTATAGAATGTTCGTTTTATATTGTTTTTTTTTTCCTTACTTAACCTAATGCATTTTTTTATGCAAATGACTAGCGGCCGCTTCCGGCTTCGCTCGCCCCGTTACCGTTCCCGTTGAAAAAAAAACAAAAAAAAAACCTTTAAACCTTCTCTGGACCGCCATAAATCATTCAAGACCAAAATCAGCCAAATCGGTCCAGCTGTTCTCGAGACTAACGAACAGCAATTCATTTTTAGGGTTCCGTAGCCAAATGGCAAAAACGGAACCCTTATAGATTCGTCATGTCTGTCTGTCTGTCCGGCCGTGTCACAGCCATTTTTCTCCGAAACCATAAAAGCTAGACTGATGAAAGTTGGTGAGTAGATGTATTCTGTGAACCGCATTAAGGTTTTAACACAAAAATAGAAAAAAAACTATAAATTTTGGGGGTCCCCATACTTGAAACTGAAACTCAAAAATTTTTTTTTCATCGAACCCATACGTGTGGGGTATCTATGAATAGGTCTTCAAAAATGATATTGAGGTTTCTAATATAGTTTTTTTCTAAACTGAATAGTTTGCGTGAGAGACACTTCCAAAGTGGAAAAAAGTTGGTCCCCCCCCCTCTAACTTCTAAAGTAAGAGAATGATAATACTAAAAAAAATATATGTTGTACATTACTATGTAAACTTTCAACGATATTTGGTTTGAACGAGATCTAGTCAGTAGTTTTTTTTTTATACGTCATAAACGGAAACTCAAAAATTTTTTTTTCATCGAACCCATACGTGTGGGGTATTTATGAATAGGTCTTCAAAAATGATGTTGAGGTTTCTAATATAGTTTTTTAGGGTTCCGTAGCCAAATGGCAAAAACGGAACCCTTATAGATTCGTCATGTCTGTCTGTCTGTCTGTCTGTCTGTCTGTCTGTCCGGCCGTGTCACAGCCATTTTTCTCCGAAACCATAAAAGCTAGACTGATGAAACTTGGTGAGTAGATGTATTCTGTGAACCGCATTAAGGTTTTTACACAAAAATAGAAAAAAACTATAAATTTTGGGGGTCCCCATACTTGAAACTGAAACTCAAAAATTTTTTTTTCATCGAACCCATACGTGTGGGGTACCTATGGATAGGTCTTCAAAAATTATGTTGAGGTTTCTAATATCGTTTTTTTCTAAAACTATAAATTTTGGGGGTCCCCATACTTGAAACTGAAACTCAAAAATGTTTTTTCATCAAACCCATACTTGTGGGGTATCTATAGATAGGTCTTCAAAAATGATGTTGAGGTTTCTAATATCATTTTTTTTTAAACTGAATAGTTTGTGCGAGAGACACTTCCAAAGTGGAAAAAAGTTGGTCCCCCCCCTCTAACTTCTAAAATAAGAGAATGATAAAACTAAAAAATAAATATGTTGTACATTACTATGTAAACTTCCAACGATATTTGGTTTGAACGAGATCTAGTCAGTAGTTTTTTTTTTATACGTCGTAAATCGTAAACCGCAATTTACCTTTCGACGAACTACAAAAACCTTTATATTATGTTATTTGATGCTACGGAACCCTTCATGGGCGAGTCCGACTCGCACTTGGCTGCTTTTTTCTAAACTGAACAGTTTGCGCGAGAGACACTTCCAAAGTGGAAAAAAGTTGGTCCCCCCCCCTCTAACTTTTAAAGTAAGAGAATGATAATACTAAAAAAAATATATGTTGTACATTACTATATAAACTTTCAACGATATTTGGTTTGAACGAGATCTAGTCAGTAGTTTTTTTTTTATACGTCATAAACCGTGAACCGCAATTTACCTTTCAACGAACTACAGGAACCTTATTATGTTACATCAAGTAACATTATAAAGGTTCTTGTAGTTCGTCGTGCTACGGAACCCTTCATGGGCGAGTCCAACTCGCACTTGGCTGCTTTTTATATAATTAAGATAGACAAACGGGCTTACAGTTCACCTGATGGTAAACAGTCACCGTCGCCCATAGACACCAACAACACCAAAGGTACTGTCGTTGCGTTGCATTCCAAAAATACAAATTATTGGTAGGTCTGTTTTTATCAAATGAAAAAATGGTTATCTCTACTTATGAAATAAAAGAAAAAATCTAAATCATACTTCAAAAAATTAATAAATATAGAAATAAAGAAAGAAAGAAAGAAAAAAGGTTTATTTGTCACATCGCCAATGGAGGGCATTATAATATGACGTTGGCTTCCAGTATACATTTCCAGGAAGAATGATTCTGAGCCCCCACCCACCGACTTCTCCCGGTCTTCACAATGCCATCGGTCCATCAGGTGGTTGCCAACCTACGTGTTTTGAATTCCGTTTCGTGGGCACTTTTTACTACTCATATTCGAGAACCTTGATTCCCAACGTTGTAAAATACATTTTTATGCAAATAAAAATATCTGTATTAAAGAGAGTCCTTGGTAAGGGTAGGGGCCCATCGCCAGCTCTATACAAATGAACTGTACCGTTAAATTTATTCATAACACATCGTTAAAGAATCTGAAAGCTCATGAAAGGTTAAAAAAACCTGAATTTCAGATTCAATATCAAACAGGTTGAATTAAAAGAGGTCTGTGTGAGAAGTACCAAGTTTTGACGCCACCAAATTGCTGGTATCTCTACAGCTTTGTGCACATCTAAACGTTCTGCGGTGGTGGTCAATGAAAATCTGTCAGATATGACAGCGATATTTGACAGCGTTTTGATGTGCGCAAGACTTAAGTCTGAAATAATTTCACAACTACGATCCCCAGGCACTATTTTAGCAGCGGCGATAAGCTGGCAAACTAACACATATGAAATACCAAATACAAAAAAATATATGCAAATATTGCCTACGTCTCACTTACACTACGCGCAACGGATCTATAACGCTTTGAAATAAGCTGATAGTTTAGGCGTAGTTCTTATTTTTGAGTTGGTCAACCGTTTGTAATTTTTCCGCACAACAGTAACTTGCCCAATTGTTTCTTGTGCCTGTACTGTATAAATTTTACCCTTATCGGGCGAGAAAACTTACCCTGTCATCATCATCAACTTATATCAGTCCACTGCTTGACTTAGGTCTCCCACAAGACGTGCCACTGAGCCCGGACTTCGAGATTGTCGCCCCACCTTACTGGAGGGCGTCCCACACTAAAACTTATTTAAACGCGGACTTCACTCTAGTATTCGTTTGCTCCAGCGATTGTCTGTTCTACGGCAAACACGACCAGTATTTCTTTTTTAAATCGAAGTAACACAAAAGCAATTTACTCTAATTTCAAACAGACCCTGCCAAATGAGCCCTTGAAATTAGAAAAGTTCTTATAAATGCAACCAATAAAGTAAATCCCTGTTGTTTGAAGCGAGTTTATTTCTATCTTCCAGACTCAATTCACTCGGTTTCAATCGTAAAAATTTAAATCCAGCACAAAATCTCATTGAATTTCTTTTCCATTTACACGAAGTAAAAACATAAAAAAAAACTTATGCCCAGTAACTGACAGATGTTTAGTTCCTCCGATACGATTCTTTTGCATAGGTAAGGTAGGTAAGTAAAGTAAGTTTCACACCATTCCCGTCAACTTCAATGTTGGCTCCCGTAAGGGTTAAATTTCAGAAATTCCAACTTTTTCTTCATCGTGTCACTTTGGTTCGGAAGACCAAGTGTGGTGAAAGGATTTTTAAGTGCGCCTCAAAGAGGCTCCTTTTGTGCACTTGACACATATTTTTGAATTTTTTAGCTTCTACGATATGCCGTGCCGGTTCGAAATTCCAACTCAAAATATTTATTTTATACTTACATTGTGGGACCTCGCAGCGGTTCTTACCGCGAAAATAAGGTTGGATACGTAATCTCTCTATCTCGATCTTTAGATTGTTTGTAACGGTCTGCAGATATCTTAACTATTTTTTATGTATCTTGTAAATGATATAATACTTATTTGAGTTTTAAGTTCAGATTGTAAATAAAAAAAATCTATTCCACTATAAAAAATAAAAGTGATGATGTCATAAAGTCGCAAGCTATAAAGGTACTTCAGGCTCAAGGGTCCTTATAACGAGCTTTATGAACACCATTGGGCAGTGCGTTGACCTTGACCTCATTTAGTTCAATTCCTTTGACATCACGGAAATGGAGAAGCGGGATTGGCTCTTTTTGAAATAAAAATGAACGAGTATAAAAAGTGACGTCCTTGTGAAAAAAGTCTGATTTTTGATAAATATGAAATTTTCCGTCATGTTTTCCGACATCAGTAACGATAAATGTCATCTGTGATATTTTATGTCGCTTGTGAAATTTGCTGCTGTGACATTTTCTGTCATTTGTTTATTTTTCTGACATCTGTGACACGTGCTGTCAGATTTGACATTTACTCTCGATCACAAAACACAACATAATACTAGGAACTTCATCTAACTTTGACTTCTTTTTTACGTTGGTCAGCGATAAGTGTAAATAAGTCATAACTCCTATAAATTAAATAAAAAATGTCGATTTCATATAATTTGCAGGACCTACCACACAAAGTGTAGGCTCTGCATATCACTTTATGTACAAATAAATTGTCTTTGTCCTTTTCCGTTAATGTTATTTTGTCTGTTGCTCTGTATGTCCTATTTTTTGAAAAAAACCTGTTTTTTTTAACATCACTGTTCTGTTCTGTGCTATTCCGGCAACACGGCTCGATTGAGTGATCGCTGAATCTGCGTTCCATTTTCAAAAAATTCAAACAAAGATTGACAACTCGCATCGAATTCAGCGAACGCTTGAGTGATTTGTGTTGCTAGAATTGCACCCCAGGCTAGGTTGAAACAAGGCTTCCTTTCACACATTCCGTCCTTGCTAACTGCTGCCCATATGATACGAACTAACCGTGAAGATAATCATATTACTTCCGATCCTCTGATACACAGCTTACTCTCAGCTAGATCACTCCTTTCAATATTCAAAGGTCTCCGATCGAAAAGGTCAGGATTTGTCGCTACACCGTTTTGTTGTGAACAAAAAATATAGAAAACTGGGTACCAACCATTTTTTTGAAACAACGATATATTTAACATGATTAAATTGTGAGTTTTGACTTCCGATATTTCGGTACAGTTATATACAATTTGGGTACCAACTGTATACAACTCGTTCAGGCAATCGCTGAATCCGTAGCAATATTTGTTTGAAAAATTTGAAAATCGAACGCAGATTCAGCGATCCCCCGAACGTGCCATGTTGATAGCAACACCATTATAGCCTAGCATTGTGTTAGCATTGTGGATGTGTTCCAAATTCAAAATTATTCTGGGGATTCAAAAGTGAATCAGCTGTTTTAATGTTAGCTGCATGTGAACTGGACAAATCAGCCTTCACTATTGTTTCTACCGGAAATGAAAACCACACACTCAAAAATTTGAATAAACCTTATTGCTTACGATGTAAGTGCGTAATTCCACTAATACGGCTGCAGTTTAAATATGCAAGAACGCTTTGAAAGTCTACAGTAGAGCCATTGAAAAATGAACTGTATTTCTAAGGCGTTACAAATGAATTTGTCTTATAAATGTCTTATTATAGTATGCACCTGTTATTATGCAGTGATAACAGTCTTAATGCATTGTAATAAAGGCTATAACTGCGTGGTTATTAAACTAAAATATCTTAGTCTTCGAAGGTCAGGTAACGACATTTTTATAGTCAAAGTGAATGGATTTTGTGATTCAAATCTATCTAATTGAATTTTTGCTAATTATTAGTAGGTATAAAAAATGAAATTGTTCTGTAATTTATCAATATAATAATAGGTTAGAATTTAAATTCTATAATGATTCTATAAATACTCTCAGCATTTCATTCTAGTTTTGTAAAAAAATAAAAATTATTTCAGCTTAAATTTTTTTATAAATATTAATGCCCGCCCACCACATAAGTTTTAATAATAAAATTAATCAAAGTGACTATTTTGATCAAAGATAAACTGACCAATTATTATGATTATGTGAGTCATACTCAAAAATAGTCAATATCGTAAATCGACTCCACTTATAGTCATAATCACGTCATAAATTATTTATTGTTCGTGAATCATTCAAAAAATACTGTTTTTATGAACAGCAGCTTAAAAAAGTCCACTGTTGGGCTAAGCTTCCCCCGAGGGTAAACCTCTGTCTCTGGCTCTGGTTTTGAGTCTGTGTGAGTGTTGACTAAATAAACCCTACGTCGAAACGTCACACACACAGTATAATACACTGGTAAGCACACACACAGACTCAAAACCAGAGGACAGAGCAAGACAGAGCTTGTGGTAGGCCTAAACTGTTTTGCGCTGTCTTGTCAAGTTTCTCGGGAAGATCCTATGCTTCTATTTGTTGTCCGTAGCCGTCATTCAAGCATACAAATAAGTGAAAACAGGCGGACAGACAGACGGACGAACAACGGATTCTTAGTAATAGGGTCGCGTGGAACTGGACCCTAGACTCACCTAGCTTTAAGACGTTTCAAAGTGATTCTTGTAATTGAACTGAAAAAGAGCATTTTGATTTTGAGGGTCCCATTTTACCCTTTGGGTACGGAACCCTAAAAACAAGTCAACCTCAACGTCTGTCTCATATGACAGTAGCAACATCGTAAAACTGTCAAGTGTAATGCATAATGCATGGATTATGCAAGTTTAAAGTTATTTTCCACCTCGACCCATGGGTCACATTCAAATTAAATTGTATCCGAAACGTATTTTAAGTCAAGGAAATTTCAAATAATAAGTCGGAACGATTAACGATTGAAATTTCCTAATAAATACCCACTTTTTATAAAAATTGCTGATGGAACTTGTATGGGCCGTCTGCCCTGCTATTTCCAACACGTCTCGTTCAAGCGATCGCTGAATCTGCTATTTTTATTTTCTTTTATTTCTATAACGTCCCACTGCTGGGCAAAGGTCTCCCCCAAATCCTTCTAACTGTCTCTATCCATCGCTTTATCCCACCATCCTCGCTCGAAGGCGTCGAGATCGTCCCTCCAACGCTTTCTTGGCCGACCCCGACCTCGCATTCCCTCTGGTTGCCACGGTGTTATCTGGTTCGTCCATTTATCGGAATGCATTCTGCTGACATGACCCGACCAGTTCCACTTGAGCTGGACCGTAAAAACAAGTTTTTAAATGATTTTTTTCTAAAACGGTCCAGCATGTTTTCGTCACAAGCACACAAAAATACAAATCTTCTTTTTTTTAACCAACTTCAAATAATAAAAGAGCAGGATTCTTTTGTGTCTATTTTGGCATAACTTCGTCATTTATGTATAACATTAAAATACATTTTTTGTCGTCACCTAAAAATGTATATCGCAACTTTAATACGACGTGTTCAAGAACATAAAAATCGATATTTATTGTTTCTAACTACCAAATGCGGAAGTTGATTAATTATGTAGGTGTTTTTAGACTGGTTTAGCAGTTTCAATGTAGACCAGTCTAAAGGGGCCTTTAGAATGGTGTGATAGACGACATTCACCAAAAATATTAATTTAGATAGATTGATAGACAGAATATTCTATAATGTACACCTTACAAGCTAACAAAAAGATAAGTTAACATATATTATTAAATAAATGTACAATAGGCCGCCTTATCGCTATAAATCAATTTCTTCCAGACAACCTTTAGATAATTTTTTATTAATTTTATAGTGTTTACTACCTTAAGAAAATCACAAAGATTTTTATACTGTCCCAAAAGTTAAGAGCCCCGCTCGGCTCTTAATTTTTGGGACATTATAAAAACCTTTAGATAGTAGTAGCAAGCTTTTGCAGTGAAGTTTTTTTTATTTATATTATAACAAAATCGACAGCTCTTATGACTACGTAAATACTTAAACATACAGCCAAACAAAGAATTTTAATTTACAGTTAAAGTTAAAGAAAATATAGATTAACAAAAATTGACGACAGTGAAATACCCCACAAAATAACTTATAGGACATTTTGATTTTTAGTTAATTCGATTCCCAATATGAAGACCTTTCATAATGAAATTGAAACCCTATTTTCCTTGACCATACTTTTTATCCAGAAAAAGTAATGGGAATGGAGCGCAACGGGAACGGAGCGAGCTAAGCCGCCGGCGGCTGCTAGTTAATTTATAATCTTGTGAACTCGGCTTTGTGTCGTAAAACAAATATTATTACATCATCAAAATAATAATGGAAAGTCTAAAAGGCTATGAAACACCTACTTACTAGTATACCTACTTATAGTGGCGCCAGACCAATCAAATGAGCTCAATCTCAGCTATTTCTATGTAGATTAGGTTTTCTTATGTGATGCATGAACCAAGAAACCTTCAAGAAAGATACCAATAATAATATAAAAGTTATAAATAATTAATTATCATCCGAATTTGCTTAGGGCAGCCTAAAAACTTTATTATTTGTGGCCACTAGGTTAAACGATCTTACTTTAGTAGATATTTCTCCTAGCGCCATCTAGGTTTAAAAAAACAAATCTTAAATAACTAGGCACTACCACCATGCCCATTTCTGCCGTGAAGCAGCATCGCTGTGTTTCGGTTTGAAGGGTGTGGGTGCCGGTGTAATTACTGGCACGTGAGGCTGAACATCTGTCAGCCTCAAGTTGATGGACGCAGGGCAGTGCATCGTAGGGCACGTTCCTGACGTGCGTGATCTACGACGCAATGCTTTGTTATAGGCGATGGTTACCGCTTATCATCAGGTGGGCCATATGCTTGTTAACTAACCACAAAACGGCCAGCGAAATAAGAGTATCAAAAAGACTGGTAAAGAAATTGATAGTAAAGTTCTTGGTGAAAGAGTTACCATCGTAACCGCCATTTCAAAAACGTGTTAAGCCAGTAACCTACATTACAACATAGTGAAGCCACAGAGTCTAGCTACGTACTGAGCCGTCAGTAGGTACCTACTGATAAAGGGCCCTACACATACACCAGTGTACACAATATGAGTTAAAAAACTTTGAGAAAACAACTTTATCGCATGTATAAGCATTGCTATTCAGCATGGCAATGCCGCCAGCGTCTAGGGGACGCTTCCGTCTGACACTAATTTTGATCAGTTGAGCTATCTCTAGATCGTTTGTAACGATCTGCAGATACCTCAACTGTTTCTTGTGTATTTTGTACATTTTGTAAATATTTGTTTAATTGTAAGTTTCTTTGTGTAAATAAAAAAACCACGGCTCAGTTCCGCACGTATTCCAAATAGAATAGAAATATGTATGTGATATGAAACCACTTTGAAACGTGCTAGTCTCATGTGACCAATTGAAACGTGCTAGCCTCATGTGACCAAGCCTCGAAGAACAGGCACCAACTTTACATTGAAACATGCTAGCCTCATGTCACCAAGCCTAGAAGAACAGGCACCAAATTTACATAGAAACGTGCTAGCCTCATGTGACCAAGCCTAGAAGAAAAGGCACCAAAACATTGAAACGTGCTAGCCTCATGTGACCAAGCCTAGAAGAACAGGCACCAAATTTACTTTGAAACGTGCTACAGGCCATCCATCTTTTCTTTTGTCTACCTCTTCTTCTAAAACCACCTTCCACTCTTGTAGAATTTTTTTTCTGGCACAACAAAATTCCTCGAATATGGGACTGCAGGGCTAGATGGTGACTAATGTCATGTTAAATAAATAAATATTCTGTGTACTCATAACAATTTTACATAATGAGGGTAGTATACAGGTTGCTTTACCCACGGGCAGGTAATCCCGGCATTACAGATACCGTATAAAACGAGAGAACCGGTCGCCGACCGGGTTACCGGGATCATAGCCCGCTAGCATTACCGTTGGGATACCAGTTATAGGGACTAGTGCCGGGGTTACGGGATTTGGGTAATAATGGAAAGCTCGGGAACAATATAGAATCTATGTTTATAAACGAGGAGTCCGTTCACTTATCGCGACATCTTTGAGACTATACAAAGGTGAGCTTGATATTTTTTTTCTTGATACGTGGCGCAGGTAAATTTTGAATGGGGAAAAAGGGGTGTCCAACTTTTGAAACTATCATGGTTTTAAACATTATTTTTATACAAAGAGATTTTTAATAATGGTAAATGTCCCGTTGTGTCTTAAAAATAGGGTTGCAATTGTTTTTTAATCTAGTTTTAAGCCTTAAATAACGCATTGGATTGAATCTGTAATGTTATTTTAAGCTAAAAACTCTTAAGTTAAAACATTCCGAAAATACTGACTCCGGTAGAGAGTTCCACTCTTTGGCAGTTCCTACTATAAAGGCCTACGCACGTCTAGGTGATGGCGATCAGCTGAAACGTTGTCAAATATCGCTGTAGTATTTGACAGCGTTTCAGCTGTAGGCCTACCACAAGCTCTGGCTGGCTCTGTCTCTACTCTGGTTTTGAGTGAGTGTTGACTAAATAAATCCTACGTCGAAACGTCACACACACAGTATAATACATTGGTGAGCACTCACACAGTATACAACCAGAGCCTTAGCCGCCAGTTTCTAAAAGGATCACATAAAAAAACGGTAGGAACCGAGCCGTAGTTTGTTGCCTGTTCTTCTAGGCTTGGTCGCGTGGAACTGGCACCTAGACTCACCTAGCTTTAAGACGTTTCAAAGTGATTCTTGGAATTGAAATAAATAAAATCTTATTGAGTTTGATTTTGAGCCATCAAAGACAGAGCCAGAGGCAGAGCTTGTGGTACATACTGATCGTGCTAGAAGTGCGCAAGCTTAAAGTAGAGTCAAAACGTTTTGTACGACAAACGTCAGTACAAACTAACAGTACAGTTATCCAACCTGTTACCATCGAAAGTAAAAGTGGTACGCACCGGCTATTGCGTAACGGACGTCTGCCCGGATTGATTGTTGAGGTGGAATAATGATGTGGGAATTATGGTGCAATCCACCATGTAAGTACGAACAAATATTACACCTATGGTTTCCTGCTGGGGTTATACAATTGATGTTTAAAAACTTGAGAAACTGTCCTCATGGCCCCACTGCTGAACTGATTTTGAGAAAATTTCTATGGAACTGTGATGAATTTCAATAATGGTTCTAATTTTAATGGTTTAATAGAAATTACTATTATGATATTTGATGACACTTGTCATATTTGTTTGTAAAATAGTCTGTCAACTTCATGGAAAATGCCGTTGGCAATTATGTATGGTTAGTCAGTTGAATCGATTGATTTAAAATATGTCTGTGGATCTGAATAATTTGTTTGTAAATAAATAATGATTTTAATTGTCATTATTCACGATAACTGTTTTAAGAACTAGTTTGTTTGTTTAGTTTTTGTAAAAGTATTATTAATGGTGATTGATTCAAAATGTCTGCACTGCATACTGGCAACGCTTCCGGCGATAAAGATGGCGGTCGGGCTCGACTGCTCGATTGCCATTCTGGAACGAGCGCTCGGAAGAGTTGGTCGCATGCAATGCAAGCTACTTTGTAAAACCACGTGGCTTAGAGTTGGTAATTTGTGAAGTACTAGAGAGATTGTAACGTAGAAGGAAGTGAACAATATAGTTTGATTGGACAACAGTGGGAGTTTTATTACATCTCCGAAGTGGTAAGTACACGCCCAATTTTATTGTTCTGATGACGTTTATTGCATGATGGATAATGTGTAATTAAACTTAATTGAATTAATGGATCTTTGATAAAATATTTAAATTTTTCTTGAGAAAATTTAAAGAGGGTACTCAAAAAAAAAAAAAACTTGCTCTGAAGCATTGTTACCATGTGTTGTGGGGTTTCATAGGGGGATGAAATTTTCGTCATTTTTGTGCTACGACGCACCGTTTACGAGATACCCACAATCTAACATTATTCTTAGATTATCGGTTTTTTCTTTTAAATTTATTTATTAGGTTATGCCTACCCTAAAATGTGTGTGGAATCATATGAAATTTGATATTAGCCGCTCATCCGAACATGAAATGGCCTGCACCTAATATTTAACGACTTTGACTACTTAGTTAAGCTGTTCCATTTCAATCAATTGACATTCACTTAATTTTTGGAATATACGCTAAGTTTAACGAAAGATATTTTAAAAATATTAACGAACTTAATAACAGCAAATAGTTTTACATTATTATGCATTACGATGATCATTTTATTGGTTAGCCTCTGATAACACATGACTCGTGTTACCGTGTATGAAATTAAGTGAAGGTACTTGAGTGTAAAAAACAAGCTTGAGTGTTAAACGCAAGTCAGTCCTCTGTAGCATTCTTGTTACTTTTTGATATGCAGAACTGTTGGGTACTTAGGCAAGGCCTACTTTCCTGTCTAGAACCATAAACAAACATTTTTATGTCCATGCTAATAGTCGCCATTGTGCCGATGTAGCCTATGTACAAAATTAAATAAATACCCTTAAATAAATTAGAATCTCTGTTGGCATAAGCAGGGTGTTATTGGCTGGGTTATGTTGAAATTATTATTTGGTAGGTTTCTGGAAATATTTATTTCTTATAATTTACTTAACATCAAAAATGAGTGATTGAATAAAGTTTCATAATAAAGTGGCCGTAAATAGCAAAGACCGAGCACAATCTTGAATTTCATAAAAGCCGGTACGGTCTTTGTCATGGACCGGGCCTAACCATAAATTTGATATAGGGGCTATCCGATAGTGCTAAAACTATTCATGTACTGCTAATACCATAGCAGCTCAGTAAAGTTTGAGTAGCCTCTAACTGCAAATGTCTAACCATGCTGGATTTAAAATAAGCAAGTTAATGATCATGATCAAGCCTACCGAAGCGAGTTTTTGAAGCAAAGTGAGCTAATGCTATCAAAATTGTAGACTATTTATTTATTTTTATTTCTTAGGTAAACAATCAGCAGATACTTATAATCTAATTGATAATTTAAAACGACAACTAGGGTCCATTAAACAGGTTTCACATAGTGAGACTATTGGAGCTTAAAAAAAAAAAAAAATGATATTAAGTAATGAGAGACTAAGGTAGACAAACTATAAAATGAAGATACAATTTTTTTTAAGAAATTACAATTAAAACAGAAAAACAAAAAGTACAATAAGAAAAAAAAAAAAAAGCATATGGAACCTGGGGAGTCTCCTCGAAACAGCATTTTGACAAAATGTTAGTAGCAATTCTTGGTGGTTTTGAGCAAACAGATCTAGTTTGGGGACGTTAACCAGGCCATTGAACGTAATTACTGCTCGACTAAAGAAAGTGTTTTGGGATCTGTGTTTGGCTATGTACGCCATAGAAGTAAAGATTAATTTTGGAACCAAGTGAGTACAGTTTGGCTATTTTCACCTAAGAAGATGAAATTGATTTTGGAACCAAGTGAGTTCAGTTTGGCTATGTAGGTACGCCTTAGAAGATGAAATTGATTTTGAAACCAAGTGAGTTCAGTTGACTATGTACGCCTTAGAAGTTGAAATTGATTTTGAAACCAAGCGAGTTCAGTTTGACTATGTACGCCTTAGAAGTTGAAATTGATTTTGAAACCAAGCGAGTTCAGTTTGACTAGGTACGCCTTAGAAGTTGAAATTGATTTTGAAACCAAGCGAGTTCAGTTTGACTATGTACGCCTTAGAAGTTGAAATTGATTTTGAAACCAAGCGAGTTCAGTTTGACTATGTACGCCTTAGAAGTTGAAATTGATTTTGAAACCAAGCGAGTTCAGTTTGACTATGTACGCCTTAGAAGTTGAAATTATGTTTGGAACCATGCGAGATCTGTTTGGTCAATGTTCAAAATGTTCAAAATGTTCAAAATGTTCAAAATGTTCAAAATGTTCAAAATGTTCAAAATGTTCAAAATGTTCAAAATGTTCAAAATGTTCAAAATGTTCAAAATGTTCAAAATGTTCAAAATGTTCAAAATGTTCAAAATGTTCAAAATGTTCAAAATGTTCAAAATGTTCAAAATGTTCAAAATGTTCAATATGTTCAATATGTTCAAAATGTTCAAAATGTTCAAAATGTTCAAAATGTTCAAAATGTTCAAAATGTTCAAAATGTTCAAAATGTTCAAAATGTTCAAAATGTTCAAAATGTTCAAAATGTTCAAAATGTTCAAAAAGTTCAAATTGATCAAAAAGTTTAAAAGAAAAAATGTTTGAAAAGCTGAAGATCATTTTTTGGATTTGGATTAAAAGTAAAGATTTTGGGTTAAGATTATATAAGTTTTTGGATATGAGTAAAAGTTAAGCTGGATTAGAGTTAAAGTTATTTGAGTTTAAAATTAATGTTTTAGATTCCAAGTATACAAATTCGTTCAGTATTGCCAGTGTCGAGTGAGGATATTATAATAAAAGATGAAAAAACGATGAATTAATTATGAATTACAAATGAAATAATGATGAATTACAGATGAATTACAGATGAATTTAAGATGAATTTAAGATGAATTTAAGATGAATTTAAGATGAATTTAAGACGAATTTAAGATGAATTTAAGATGAATTTAAGATGAATTTAAGACGAATTTAAGATTAATTTAAGATGAATTTAAGATGAATTTAAGATGAATTAAATATGAATTAAATATAAATTAAAGATACAATAAATGTGAACTAATTATAAATTAAAGATTAGCGATTTATAAAACATTTATAAAATATTAACTTAAGATTAACTAAAGATGAATTGCAGTTATAGGAGTTCAATTACAATTTTACAGTTCAGCTTTACAACTGAATCAGTTTTCAATCAAAAAATAAAAATTGAACCAAGATTCCAAATTAAGTTAATACGTCATAAACCTGAACCATTAGATTGGTTACGCACCGAAACAGTCTCTGTCGATAAGATGTTTACATTTCAGCAAAAACAATGAGAATATGACAGTACAATCATGTTCGTGCCTGCAGTACCATGGCAGGGCATGGCATGGAGGAATTCAAGTAAATAAGTTCTTCGCTGTCAGAATTTATGATGGCGTTTTCATGCATTTACTGAGCTAAGTTAAACGTATCTTTTGTAGTATTTAAAGCGCAAGACTAAGTACAGAGAACTCGTCCAAATGCCGTGGATAGTGTACATTTAGTGTTTTATATTTTTGGAATACATTGTTACTTTTTAATTATTTCACAATTGGAAAACCTATTCATTTCAACTAGATATAAAGCAGATGAATGATAATAGATTTATTCACAGTGTGCTTGCAGATCTGTAAATTTTATGACGAGTTTCAGATCCTTAAAACTCCAGGCAAAGTTAGTAGCGATGCACCGCAGAAGGTGCCACAGGACACAGCCGTGACGCACCGCATCAGCAGCATGAGCAGTGATGCGTCACGGGAGGCGCCGCACCAGCGCAGCGGCCTGAGTCGGGATGCGCCATAGAAGGCGCCGCACCAGCGGCCTGAGTCGTGATGCGCCACGGAAGGCGCCGCATCAGTGGTCTGAGCCGTGATGCGCCATGGAAGGCACCACATCAGCAGCTTGAGCCATGACGCGCCTCTGAAGGTGCCGCAGTAACAGGCTGAGTTCCGTATTAAGGAGAAGAATTATGTAGTTTATTACCACAATTTCATTTTGTTTTATATTTTATTTTATTTGTTTATTAGGTACACAAAACAGAGTACAATCGATAATTTACAGGCATAAATACTATTAAATTATGAGCTAGACAGTACCCCAAAACATGCGTACGCAGAATGCATTGAACAGGAAAGTTATGTAGATAGCGTGTAACCAGGCTTAACTAGTAGTAGGTGATTAAAGTTAACATTTACTTGGAACTTAGGTGTACTCATACAATTATTTTATTACAGTAAGTCACTTCGAGTTAAGACTCGAAGAGAGTGCAGAATTAATGAACTAACTAATAAGAGTTTTCGGCACACTCTAATGAAAGAGTGGCCAAAGCTGCATTCTTGAATTTATTTTGATTATTGTTAAAGATATCAATTTTATCACTGTATTTAATCAATAAATCGTTAAATAGGCGACACATTCTGACAACGGGGTTATAATAAGAAGTGTTGTTTGAATGGACTTGTAGGGCGAAAGTGTTCTGAAAGGGTTGCCGAGGTCTAGGCTTTATATTTAGATTAATAAGATAAAGTAAGCAAGGAGAGTCGATATGCGAGTGGATAATTTTGAAAAGATACAGTAGATCATGATATTTGCGATGATTTTCTAATAACATTAAATGAAAATGATGGAGCTTTGCAGTATAGTTATATTCAGAAACTTTTTCTGGACCCTCTCAATCCGGTCAACGTGAATATTGTAGTAGGGAGACCAAATTACTATTTGACTTTTAAAACAATTAACTGTTTGACTGTATTTTTAACCATGTACATGTTTTCCTATCACAATCTGAGTATAATTTATGTTATTGGAATATTTAATTTAAATAATATTTTACCCGAATGGATTGTTTATGGCTGGGATGCGAAGACTTTTCTCATACAAAACTGTTATTATTATCTTACGAGAAATTTCATTTAGTTAAATTTTTTTTGCATACAGGCTTTGAATATGGTAAACGGGATATTTAACTTTAGTTATTTTTAGATAGAATTATATTTTTAATATCTGTTTATTCTAAGAAATGACTAAGATTTATTTGGGTGTCTTCGTATCTTCTACTTAATAATTTCATTTTGTTTACGAGTTTAATATTGTAATTTTGGATTTGTCTTAATTTGTTCTTATTAGTTGTTTGAATTTTGGTAGTCATTCAAGTTTCAAGTTTTGTTTATTCATACATATACATAGTTATCATGTTATCATTATGCTCTCAGCATGTGCTTCCAGAGTAAGCACACTGTCGGATGGCCGAATTTGATAGACATTAGATTTTTTTTAGATTGTATTTGAATGGTCATCTTTTCTCATTATTTGTTTTAAATTCAAGCTTTGTTTATTAAGTTATCATATTATATTGTGCACTTAGCATGTGCTTCCAGAGTAAGCACAATATCGGATGGCCGAATGTGATGAATTTCAATAATGGTTCTAATTTTAATGGTTTAATAGAAATTACTATTATGATATTTGATGACACTTGTCATATTTGTTTGTAAAATAGTCTGTCAACTTCATGGAAAATGCCGTTGGCAATTATGTATGGTTAGTCAGTTGAATCGATTGATTTAAAATATGTCTGTGGATCTGAATAATTTGTTTGTAAATAAATAATGATTTTAATTGTCATTATTCACGATAACTGTTTTAAGAACTAGTTTGTTTGTTTAGTTTTTGTAAAAGTATTATTAATGGTGATTGATTCAAAATGTCTGCACTGCATACTGGCAACGCTTCCGGCGATAAAGATGGCGGTCGGGCTCGACTGCTCGATTGCCATTCTGGAACGAGCGCTCGGAAGAGTTGGTCGCATGCAATGCAAGCTACTTTGTAAAACCACGTGGCTTAGAGTTGGTAATTTGTGAAGTACTAGAGAGATTGTAACGTAGAAGGAAGTGAACAATATAGTTTGATTGGACAACAGTGGGAGTTTTATTACAGAACCAATCTTTCGAATCAACCTAACAATGTCGAAGTTATGCGAAAACAAATATTACAAAAAATACAACCGAATTCGGTTGTATTTTTTTAATGTTGTTTTCAATTGAAAAATACCTACCTACTTTTTATTTGAAACTGGTTAAAAATACATGAATGCCTATTTCTGCAGCCAAGCAGCGTTGCTAAGTTTGAGTTTGAAGGGTTTGGATGCCTGGTGGATGATTACAGGAATATAGGTAGCATCACAGATAAGATAATACTATACTTGTAGTAGCACCCATGTCCTTCAAACTGAAATACAGCAAATACTGTTTTGGCAGCAGTTTTTGCTGTGAAATAATTCTAAACACATTTAAAATAAAACTGCTTCTTTCCAACCAAAAAACAAAAAAATCAACAAGCCCTGGTCAAATCAAATAGAAAAATATTTATTCAGTTGTATTACAAGGATTACTTTAAAAAATCTTAAAGCTAGGTGAGTCTAGGTAACAGTTCCACGCGACCAAGCTTTGAAGAATAGGCAACAAACTACGGTTTACTTCCTAAAGTTTTTTTGTATGATCCTTACAAAACAAAAATAAAAATAGCATAAAGAAGTTCTAGTGTGAAGATTAAGGCCCGGATCCCAGTCTACAACAAACAAACAAAAATACTAATGTGGACAACTCACACGCCACTATATAGCCCCAAACTAAGCAAAGCTTGTATGATGGGAACCAGGTGGCTGATACAGTACTTGAATACATTTTTTTGAAAATACATACGTAAATACAATTTAACACCCAGACAGAGAACAAACATCTGTGTTCACCCACAAATATTTTGTTCTCGGTGTGGATCGAACCCATGACCTACGGCGCAGAAGGTAGAGCTACTACCAACTGAGCTGAGAGGCCAGTCTTTCATATAAAATATAAAATTATATGGATTAAAGTGATGCGATTACCTTTTTTATTTACCCTTTTCATCCTTTTACCCATTACATCCATATAATTATGCATAAACCATCCAGTAAATCTTACAGATCCAAATAGCCAGAACATTCTAGGATAGCTAAATGCAATGCCTCGAGGAACAGAATCAAAGCCCTACATTACTACCGGCTGACGCAAGCTACCGCTTGTAAATGTCACTTGCAGACCAAACCAGTTGCCAAACCAGTCTGCCGACTGCCCACCTACAGATTAGTAGACAGTTCAATCAGCTGGGTATTTGTGTGGTTTTTTTACGCCGGCAAGCAAAGGATTATTTAAAATAATAATATGTTTTCTTTCAACGTTTGCGAGCACTGGCATAGTGTACATAAATTTTATTTAAATGTTGTTTTAATTCATAATTTTATGTCAACTATACGTTCTACCGAGTAAAAAAATTATAGAATGGGCCATGGAAAAAAATTGCTACTAGGTTATCAAAGTTATTAGTAACTAGAGCACTACCACGCAAACAAAGCCGCGGGCGGCACTAAGTGAGATCATAAATACAGTGAAGATTGTTACGTCTTGTTTTAATATTATGTTATAACGGTAAAAACACTGTGGGAATTTTTTTATCACAGTAACATCTAAATTAGTTCTGTAATCGTAATTTCTCAGGGAAGTTGAAAACTAGAACTAAGTATTGAAGCTTACTTTTTACTGAAACAAAATTTACATACACAAACTATATATTATATACATAACAATATATTAAACGTATATTATTAATTTACAGCTAAGACCAGAAAATAACCTATAAATGCAATATTCGAAAATAATTTTTGTAGCCTTCCAGAATATTTTTTTTTCTTTTCGCTTCTTTCGAAACAGGCTATTGTACCAAGACCATACCACCTAGTCTAAAGTTTTTGATTTTAAAATTTTTCTTTTTAAGTAGAAAGTTACGTGGCCCAGTTAAAAGAAAAGGTTGCTGTCATGTCGTATAAGGGTGCTTGTACACGCTAAGAAAGAACGCCGGGCCTACCCAAGAATTCATGTCGTAACTAGAAAATAACTGTGTACACTGCTCGCAGCGGTGCACGAAAAAAATTTTATCTGCGCAAGACACGACGCGGCGAACGTTGTTGCGGAGCGGCGGAGTTTTCGTGTGTGGAACAGACAAAATTCTTGTCGTCTACACGAAGAATTTGTCTTGTCTGTCGCAGGAACGGCAAATTTTCTTAGCGTGTACAAGGGCCCTTACAAGAGCTAAGCTCTTTAAGAAGAAGAAGCGTCTTTCAGACCCCGCAGGTTTTGAGTTTTCGTGAATATATTATATTACTATTTTTAAATATAATTTGGTACCACATCAAAACAAGATCCTTTCCAAAATAAATAGATCAAATCCTTTGACCTCACGAACTCTCAAGACGGACCTTATTTATTTCAAGGTTCCACGAGGGTGACTGCTTGCCTCTCAGATATTTTCATCCTCAAAGGATATTTAAGTACTTACCTGCTTGTATTACCAAGGGGTTGGAGGGTTGAGATACAATTTATAGAAATCATGGTTTATTTTTTGTTTGCTGTTGACTTAACATTCTTCGCTCTAATGTAGAATACGTTAGAGCGAAGAATAGGAAATAAAAACTGATGAAGGAAGATAGTTCTACTCTTTGGCAGCTCGTGTGCTTTAAGAGGAAGAATAAAACTCCTGGGGCAGAGGTAACCTACCATGAACTCTGTCTGGCTCTGTCTCTGGCTCTAGTTTTGCGTCTTGTGTGAGTGCTCACTAGTGCATTATACTGAGTGTGTGACGTTTTGACGTAGGATTTATATAGTTAACACTCACACAGACTCAAAATCAGAATCAGAGACATAGCCAGACAGAGCTCATGGTAGGCCTACTGTACTATGAAGGTCCCACCCAGGATCGAACCCACGCCCTCCAGCGCAGAAGGCAGAGCTACGAGTACTACTAACTGAGTTACATTTATAGACAGTCCCATCATTGTCCCATACTTTATCAAATCAACTTACAATCCCGAAGCGCCAATAGCAAAGTTGCGATGCCATTCGGTTCACATCGGCGCTAAAAAGCAAAGAAAAAAGAAAATGGGACAAATGGAAATGAATGTGTGTTCTCTTGCATACATTTAAGTTAACCTAGTATATGTACCAATTGTTGGTGTTGGCGTAAGTTAGAAGATGAGGACTGTCCAAAAAAAGAAGTAAAACAAAAAATGTAAGTTATTTAAGTGACCAAAGTTTTAAGAACTCCACGCACAAAAAAGGCCAAGCAACACGTGTCACGCAAAAAGGTCTCGCCCGAAGCCTACTTGCGGAAACCAGTCCCCACACCACGTGCGGATGATGAATATGCCAATTTTTGCCAACTGGTGATTACTCAAGCTCTAATAGCGGCCTATAGCGTACTTTCGGGTCGCTATAGTGCCACCAGTAGGCCTACCACAAGCTCTATCTGGCTCTGGCTTTGGCTCTGGTTTTGAGTCTCTGTGAATGCTGTCAAAGAAATCCTAAGTCAAATCTTAACACACACAGTATAATACACTGGTGAGCACTCACACTGACTCAAAACTTGTGTCAGTGTGAGTGCTCACCAGTGTTGAGCTTGTTGTAGACCTAATAAAGGCATGGGTGAGCACCAGGGCCCAGTTTAATAAAGCTGACAATTCGACATATATGTCACAAAGCGACAAAATTGTGGAATTGTCGCGCTTATGCTATTAACAGTGACAAATATGTCACAAAAGCGTGACAATTCCACAATTTTGTCGATTTTTGACATATATGTCGAATTGTCAGCTTTATTAAACAGGGGCCTGTTGCCCCGGACGCTATATAAATTATCTACAATAGATGCAAAGGTCTGTTTACTTATTGTTTACTTTATTCAATACACCCGCTACCTCTCGTTCCTTGCACCACTCGGCGCGTAAACTCTAAGGCGGTGCGTGACGGAATTTTGCGCTCTAGTTACGACCACTTTGTTAATAATTGTCAATTTCTAAATAAATATTTCACTTGCAATTTATTACTGCGGTTTTAAAATATTCATTTTGTATCCGCGTTACAAAATTAAAGATTATATCAGACTTGCGGTATCCATGGCGTCATTTAAATTTGGGGTATTATTTCATAAACTTGACCCCTGTCTATTTATTCATTTTTATTTCTATGATTGCCTGTCCTTGTCTGTCTTGTTTTGATGTGACTCACTTCTTCGTAGGGGTTTTTTTTTAATTCTCTTTGGAAATGTTAGCAGAAAACTGCCGAAGAATAGAGGCTTACTATGTACAGCATGTTTGTGTTGTATCAGCTATCTGGTTCCCATAGTACAAGCTCTGCTGAGTCTGGGGCTAGATCGTGTTGTGTGGATTGTCCACAATATTTATATATTTATTTTGTATTTTATTATAAATATTATAACTGTTTTTATTTTTTTTATGTATGTGAGATAGACAAAACAGCTTGCGGCCCACCTGATGGTAAGCGATCACCGTCGCCCATAAACACCAACAACACCAAGAATGCTGTCGTTGCGTTGCCTACCTTGGAGGAGTTTTTTGACGTTGTTCTTTTTCCGTCTCATGGTAGCTCATTCCACAATTTATAGGTATGAGGGAGAAACGATCTCGAGAAGCGAGCGAGTGTGTTTGGCAATGATTATAACAGAGGGTTTATAGTTACTATTCCTACAGTAGGTATTGTGTCCTTATATTACTAAGTAATGTAGTAACTTGGTCAAGAGCTTGACTTCCATCTTTGAATCCTTATTACAAAGTTTTCCATCTTACATAGACATCAATTAGTAATAGAAATAAAACAAACGCCATGGCCATTATTTTGACTTGACTCTAGGAGATAGTATCTAAAACACAAGTATCCTAAGTTATTATACTTTTTGTGTTCATTATATTTGAAAACACATAAAAAAATTCGAATAATATTTTCATTAGTTATTATGAACGACTTTATCGTTAAGAGCGATCTCTTTCAAATAACCTAGTTCATGTTTTTAATGCAATAATTACTTTTTCATCCCAACAGCTCTGAAAATGTGTTTTTGCTGTTTAATTTCTGACTGGAAAAGCCGTTTTTATCCGCTAGAGGATAAAGTAAATTTGAATTTAGAATATCATGTTCAATAAGTTTGTGAATACACAACCTATTTACTTCTTCCTCCATGGTGCCGAACTTATCATACAACCTTTTTTATTTTGCTAAAAACTCGCACTCGTAACCTTCTTGGTGAATTTGTGAATTCAAAACACCATTAAACCTATTTACTTCTACCTGCATGGTGCCGAATTTATCATACAACCTTTTTAAATTGGTTAAACTTTAGAATCCTGCGCTTGCTCAGTCATCAAAATTGAGCACGCGGTTAAAAAGCAGCTTTGCACTCTTGTATAACAAATAACTATTTTAATCGTCTTAGACGAGAGAATAAAAAAAACTGAAAATGCTAATAAACTTTTGATAAATTACCCAAATCAGTTTGGTACATCATTCGTTTTGTTACAGTTTCAGTCCCAACTCCTGAAATAGTGTCTCCATCAACCCTATAAATATTTGATTCGAAGCAGGCCAGCTAATTCCAAATTACGTACACTGCAGTGCTTTTGGCCAAACGTGTTGTCGGCTAGAGATGGGGTATGTAGTTAAAAGTATATCGATAAAAATATATCAGTTGGATATTATAAGTAAACATGTATTGTGTATTAATTCTTTAACTCAAACTCATGCCCCAAACTTTATTTAAACTACTGCTAGTTTATTAAAATGTGTAGAGTTTCTAATGTGAAAAGTCACTCAAAAATAATTAAAATTGTTCTTTAAGAAGTGGTTTAAAACTAAGCTACATAGTTTTAGTATTATTGCCAATAAGTTCAGAATAATTTACTAAAATTAAATGTTTATTTGCAAAAAGCCTTGAATGACAAATCAATAAAACTACAAACAGGTTAATAAATCATTTGGTCACATTTGTACACACTCATAAAAGATATTAGCAAACAATATTAGGCAATTTCCAATAGCTATTTGGTCTCACAGAGTAGTAAACCTTATCAGACCTAGGCGCGTGTAAAATGAACTAATATAACACATACACAACTACAGTACACCGTTCACACCGTAGCTTTGAATTTTTTTAAGGTAAAAAAAATAAATGGGCTGGCCATTTAAAGGCCTGCGCACACCTAGGCCACTAGCGTCGGCGATCAGTGAAACGCTGTCAAATTTGACAGCGATATTTGACAGCGTTTCTGATTGCTACCGCCAGCGAACTAGGTGTGGGAGCTAACTCGCTGCTGAGCTCCTACTGAGCATGTTCTCAGTGTCTAACTCCTCTGTAAATAAAGGAGGTAGAATTAAACAAAGAGACAACATGACAGGTCTCTAACAAGTCTTCTTTTCTGGCCGTTTTTAATACTTATTTTTTTATCTTCGTAAAAAATAAATTTGCAACTCCTCCTAAAGTTGATATTGTTTTTTTTTAATTTACACCAATAGATAGATAATTAAGTCATAGTATTAATAGCCGTTTTTATTATAAATAAACGAAAGAATTGAATTTTTATAAATTAAAAATCACAAATCCGTGCGTGTTTTGCCAAGCGCAGTATTGTTGAGGAGCGGTGGGTTGCATACGAACAAAACTCTCAAAACCATTGGGTCAGGGTACGACCTTAATAAAGGTTACAGTAACGTAGGGCTCCTTGCAGCAAAATACAAAATTTAGTCAAAGTCGCGGGGCAGAAATGGTTTAGACTGACATAAACCCAGCAGTGGGTGAAGTGGGACTGTGGATGGACTGTAAATATGAAAAGCGCGATAGGTCGACGAAATCTTAAAAGTCAAAGGAAACACCCCTCAGCTATAACATGAATAGGTTCAAGAAAAATGTAAAATAAGTTCCTTCAGGGTAGGCAACGCAACGGCAGCACCCCTGGTGTTGTTGGTGTCTATGGGCGACGGTGACCACTTACCATCAGGTGGGCCGTAAGCCCGTTTGTATATCATTTGCATAAAAAAAAAAAAAAAACCTAGGCAAGAGACGCCAAGGACAGAGGAGGCTAGTAAAAATTTAGGAGGTCTATAACCCAGCAGTGGATGATACTAAGCTGAGATGATTTGTTGTTATTATTTTACGTCATTTACAGTCTGTTATGTACCCAATTAATTCTCTATTCTTTATTTTTATTCTAAGATATAAATTGGAAGTCGTAATTTTTAAACGTATATTGCAAAAATATAGTTAGTTAATCGCCTGTTAAATAACCATTAGTGTTAACCGAAGGTTAATGGCATCAAAATTAAAGCTAACGAACTCGTTTCATAATGTTTTTGTAATTATTATTTTGCATTTGGTTTTGTTAATGCTTGCATTCATTTACTAGATTAGAAAAATTAATTTGAATATTCATATTATTATACTGTAAGTCTTTATTTTTATTCGTCATTAATAATATTGTGGATAAGCCACACAACAATATCTAGCTCCAAACTAAGCAGAGTTTGTACTATGGGAACCAGATTTTTAAATTCATTTAAAAATCTTTTAAATGAATTTAGAATTAGAATCAATAAATATCACCAAGACAGAAAACAAACATCTGCGTTCACCACACAAACATTTGTTCTTGGTGGGGATTGAACCCACGACCTACGGCGCAGAAAGAAGAGCTACTACCAACTGAGCTGAGAGGTCAATCTTGTGTCGATAAATGTGTAGGTATATCGATAAAATTTGCGAAAAATAGTATTTTTCTTTACCCCGTCCCTTTTTAAGATAATTTCGGAACGGGCTGCATCCAACAAAAAAAGCTTGGACTCATTGCTAATTTATCTGGTCTGGTCTAATGTTGTTTTTGCATTCAGAGGCGTGGGCCACAGTGTCCCTGATACCTATTGTATAGGGTGTAACAAGTATTCACTCTTGAAGCATTACCCTCCTTCCTCGTTTTGGGCAGTTGGGTTAATGATAACTACTAAAAAAAACTTTATAAACAAACTGCTGAACAGATTTTGATGAAAATTCTATAGTACCAATCAGTGAGTTTATTTTTTCAGAGAAAAAAAAAGACGTTTTTTTTTTAATTCGTCAGCTCTAAGCATAATGAGAAATAAATAACATAAATATTGTGGACAATTCACACACAATAGCCCCAAAATAAGCAGAACCTGTACGATGGGAACCAGATAGCTGACATAATACTTTGTTTTTTTTTAATACATACTTAGAATACAATATACCTAACACGCAGTCAGACAAGAAACATCTATGTTCATCACACAAATACTAGTCCTCGGTGGGGACAGAACCTACGCCCTCCGGTGCAAAAGGCATAGCTACTACCAACTGAGCTGCCGGCTGCCTTGCAAAATATGCACACTTTGCGGTGGTAAAGTTTTTTGCACCCTGTACTTAAGTACTATGACACAGTTTGCTAATGAAATTCGAACGAGCATTGTGATTAAGTATTCACTTACTGCATTGTCCTTATTATAAGAGCTATAGAGTTCAAATTAGTAATTGCAAATCGAAATTTTTTGATTAAATGTTGCGGAAAAATTGTCGAACTGAACGGGATGAAAAATAAGTTGCGCCATTCTTTCGTGTAAGTTATAACGCTATTTTCCAAAATGTGAGTCTCTAACTAATCAGAGATTTTTTAACTTTGTCATATTTTTAGACATAAATATAGACAATCATTTATTTGCTACTTAGCACATACCTACAATACATTAATAGATGAAAAAAATATATAAATAAGTTTACTTAAGTTATAATAATGATAAAAAGAGAAGGGCAGAAATTAAAAAAAACTAACAGAACATGGATTTATGAGTTATAAGAGAGCTAAGAAAGTTACATTTAATCAATTATAGGTTAATTTTTTTTATATATTTTTTCATGTTTTTTTTTTTTTTTTCATATCATTGCATTGTCATCGACCTTTGACAGGTGTGCAAAGTTTGAATCAAATCTGATCGTTCAAAGTAGGACAAAATCGAGCTCAAAGGGGTCGGTTACATACAAACTTACATACAAACTTACGAACTTACGTACAGGTGAAGCTAATAAAAGCGTCATAAAAAGAATACATTGGACATTTATAAATACAACAAATACATGCTTTAGCTTCAGCTTTGCTTGCTTAAGGGTACGTTCCTGACCTATGAGGCAATGCTTTGCCATAGGCGATTGTGGCTCATATGCTTGGTCCATCAGCTAGTTATAAAAAAAAAAAAATCTGTTAAACCACAATAGACTGAAAATAAAACTGAATAACAGCTAACTTAGAACTTTTTTTTCTTAATTAGCTTCAGCCCCAGAAATATCATAAAATAATCATTTTTTATGAACATATTCTAATTATCACTCTTTTCAAATCTCAGAAGCCTTGAGCGATAACCTCATGTGTACAGTCACAACAATAATGCATCGTTTTTGTCAAAAACTGCTGCTAAGAGAATTGTTGCGTGACAAGGATTGTTAAGAATATTTTTATTTACTAGTTTTATCTAGCGTTAAGTGTGCTGGTGACCTTATTGTTCGATCTACATAGAGTAGACTAAATACAGAGACAACTTATCAAATCCTACATACTAAACAACGAGAACCTTTTTGTAATTTTAATGAAAATCAAAATACTGAATTATCATTGTAACACTGCAAGATTTCCCAAAAAGCAGTCAGTTAAATAAATAATTTTCGATTAGACACTTACTTTGTAAATTGGATAAATGTAAAGTTTTAAAGCTATTTATTACATAAGTAATTATATAATAACATGGTAATCACACAAATCCAATCCAATGCTACTTAATAAGGTAATTATAATTTCAAAATACCAGCATCACAATAGTTATAAAATCATCCCACTCAAAAACTGTTATGTCAACATTCCCTTTATGCATTTACAAATATTACAACAAACATATTTGCTGTTGTAATTTGACAGTTATCTAATGATACACCCACGCAAATATTCAGTTTGTTATTGCTGTAACCATTTAAGGTGCTGTTTGACTGAGTCCGAGCCTGTGAGATTAATCTAACTGGTTCGGCCACACTGCAAAAGTTTCATAACTCTTTTCAAGTTTAAGTTTTTAATAACATTTTTAAACAAAGTTAATGTCGTAAGTTAAGAATTTATGGCATAAGACAGTAAACGATGACGTACCAAGATGATTAAAACTTTTTTAACAATTAAAACTTTAAATGATTTAACTACAAGGAAACGTCATAAGACCTCAACAGTTGCTAAATAATTTAAGGCCCGATACTAAACAGGCACTAAACATTTTTTGAAGGCAGTATTTTATAAGCACGTAGTACACATTTTATTGTCTTCAAATCATGTAAAAAAAAAAATCTGTGGAATTAGAAAGTGTACTGCTTTTCTCTTCTAGTTAGTCACCAATATAGACAATAGTTTGTATTATAAACCTTATATAACATTGTAGTGCCCAACAGTTGCATATGCTGACTCTTTTAAGATCGAATGCTATATATTTTAGGTCATCATCATTAACAGCCCGACTTCACCTACTGCTGGGTATAGGCCTCCCTTAGTGTGTGCCAGTCTAACCAATTATTCAATGCGTAGTGCGAATTGAATTGAACTTTGGTTACTAAACTATTATTTGAAATTTGATTCATAATATAAAGTGCTCGCCGTCTGCAACTTCACTTGAAGGGAAAGTGATTTGCTAATACTTTATTGATTTATTATCATAGTTTTATTGTTACAGCGTAAATAAAACTTAATTATGTAAAACTCTTGTTGATTTTATATTCTCTTGTTGACATTTGATTTTAAAAATAGCTACAAAAAATACGACGACAGTAACTGCACAATTAATTAAAATTAAAAAGGAAATGGTTTATGTATTTACAACTTTAATAAAACAAGTAAAAGTTTTATTAGTGTAACAATAAAAACTTGGCTCCAAGATAAAAGTTTTAAGTACTTTCATGTCCAATGCGACAAACCGAAAGTAGTAAAAGTTTAGGTTATAAAACTGCACCTACGTCATAATTAAGTAACGAACAAATAACTAGCTTTCGTATTTATGACGATTGCTAGGTAAATGTGTCAGTGTACGGTAGGTAAGTTACAACAATTGTATACTCAACGTTAACTTATAGCCAGTGTACCCATAAGCATATCTGAAAATTGATCATCGAAATAATAAAAGCGAAATTTTATTGTAGTTTTCAAATTTCTAGTTAATGTTAACAGAAAATATTAATTAAATAATAGGAGTTTAATACCAGCTACTTCATAGTGAACTTTTTCAGCAAAATTATGTCAACAGGTATTTAAACAGAGTTCCTGTTTCACCATCCGACGTATAAAAGTTTCCAATCTTCGTGATTGACAGGTCTAAAACAAAGATGAAAATATCTACCTGACAGCGACACTCAGAAGTTAAACACACGTTTAATAAATTCTTGGTTCATCAACACTATATTTAAAACAAAACCTTATCCTTTTGTCCAATTGTCTCTGTACACCGGCTACTCTACGCGTTTTTGCGCCCACTTTTCCTTTCATATGGCCTTGGTTGGTACATACTACTAGTACGCACTCAGTGGTCAGTTTCAAATAGATTATAGTTAAACTGCTTGTATAGGTATATCGAAATTCCTTTAAAACTTCAAGGAAAGATTTTCTAACAGTTTATTTAAAAAAAAGTTTAAAGATTACCCAATAGATGACGCAATTATGTGGTTATCCCCCGAATACTGAAACGCAACTCAGATTTAAGCACGTTTCAAGCGACGAATATTTGACAGATTTTAATTGAAAACTGTCAAATATTCGTCGCTTGAGACGTGCTTAAATCTGAGTTGCGTTTCAGTATTCGGGGGTAAATTTAATAAAAATCTATTAAAAATCCAGCCAAATATCAAGTCAATCAGCTGTCAAAATTCTCTTTGACTGTCATCTATTGGTTACATTCTCTTTGAAGAGTGGTCGGTTTCTCAGGTTTTAAAGTTTCTCTTGTATAGATGGATCTTGTTTAAACAAAGAGTAGTAAAAAACTTAAATTACCCTGAAGAAGTCCACACTGGCAGGCCTCCCTAGAAGTCAAAATAAAATATCTAAGCATTCCCGCTATTTTTCTACACCAGGCCTGTGTTGGGTATAGAAAGTAGCCTAAAACCTTTTCGGGTTTCCGAATAACGTTTATCCTTTCATCCCTATCGGCTCCTGATCCTGCCACCGATTATTTTCCTGAAAAAACAAAGGCTTTCAAGTTCAACCCATTTTGAAGCCGTAGTTCACAGCACACTATCAGGCTGTGAGGGGTCGTATGGACCCTGTAATAAATAACAACCGTTGCATGCTCCTGAAATGTGTGCTAATATTTACCCTGTACCGTTAGCAGACCAATTTCAAAGGCTGTTTAATCATAAGTTAAATTAGTTCAGAGTTCATAACTAGATGGCGTTAGTAAAATTGTAACGTTCCTAGAACGCGCTCACGTTGTGTTTTCCATTTTCAATGATGTCCGAACAAACGCACACAAATAGAATAGGTTTGAATAACTATTCAAATCTCTCGTGATTGCTTTCGCTTCAAAAACCGTTTCTAAGATGAGTAAGAAAGGAGTGAGCACTGAGATAACGAGTGATAGAGGAGAGATGAGAAGATGAAGAAAATCCCGTTGAGCTGACCATAGGTTAAGAGCAGGAAGATGTTCATGATGTTTCATAGTAAGCATGCACCCCTAGTAAGTACCAAGTACCAAGTGCAAACAAAATTAAATACCTCGAGACTTTTTAATTTTGGAGATTCCTTGAATTTTTTATAGGTTTTGGAGATTCCATGAATTTTTTATAGGTCGACTTAGCAATTTACTAGGCTTAACATAAAAAACACGCGCCGTAAACCTTTTTTATTGTCAGCCGGAAAATAACAACATCGCGACTATTTCTAAATAATAAAAATAATTACTACTTTTGTCCCATTGTTATTCATGGTTGTTTTGCGCACCGTACCGGCTCGGGATAATAGTGATTTTAAATTAAAACTGCCCCGAGCGGGTGTCCTTATTCCGAAATGAACCCACACTTTTGTGCTCAGGATTTTGCACTACTTTTTAAATGAACAATGATATCTTAATACTTACCTAGTTGAGTTTTAGTCAAAGTTGTACATATTTTCGATACCTCGTCTGGCTCAGTTGGTAGTAGATAGCTCTGCATTCTATTTTGATCCTCGCCGAAAACAAATATGTATATGGTGAACCTAGATGTTGCGCTAGAGGGCGTGGGTTCGATTCCCGTCTAGACCAAATATTTGTGGGGTGAATGCGGATGTTTGTTTTCAATCTGGGTGTTATATTGTATTCTAAGTATATTTACAAAACACTGCATTTCTTCCTATAGGGAAAAAGTTTTATTTTATGTTTCTCTGTCAAATGACAATGACCCTACAAAAAAGTCTTTAGTCTCAAATAGAATAATAGTAAATAGAGACTCGACTTCATAAAAAAACATTTGATATTTGAAAATAGAACTGACATCGGCGATCTCTTTGGTAGAATGCATGCAATGCGTTGCTTTAAGAGAAATAAAAAAAAAGAAACTGGCGCGAAATCTTTAGTATATTTCTGTGAAATTGGTATTTGTTGGTTACCATAGTTAATGTTTCATATTTGATTATTTAATTCTCTCACAATCGTGAAAAGTACAGTGTAACAAACGTGGTTTCTATTTACTCTAACACTACCTCGCATACCTATATTAGTGGGTCATTTTAGCTCCTTGTAACAAACTACTATTGTTAGCTTATTTTTAATGGCAGGTAGCTGTATCCGACTGGATCCAAACCTGCAACCTAGAGCTCTGCCGCTAAATCACTCTCAAACTTTATAAATGAGCCCTCACAACTTAAAACTAGACAGTCAAAATACATAATACTATTACCCTCGCAGAGCGAACAACAAAACTGAAAACACAAACAAAAACTGAGCTAACAGATGCGCTTGAGAACTTTCCTGTTGGATCAAGCACTTTTAAGTTTCATAGACCTGGCATAAATAAATATAAATATTAGAGAATCCACACAACACTATCTGGCCCCAAACTAAGCAGAGCTTGTATTATGCTGATAATAATACTTATCTATATATTTTTTGTAAATACATACTTAGAATACAGTATAACGCCCAGACAGAGAACAAATATCTATGTTTATCACACAAATATTTCTTCTCGGTGGGGATTGAACCCACGGCCTACTGCGCAGAAGGCAGAGCTTCTACCAACTGAGCTGCCAGGCCAGCCAAAGATAATAATATGCAGCGTTCGCCACGCATGAGTCAATTGACCAATCTAGCCTTCTTACCAAACCTATACTCGACACGCAATGAGTCCAGTTTTCAACAGGCAGTTTCTAAATGTGTACCTAACCTATCAATACTAATAAAATTACCTAGGTATACACAATATACAATGCAAGTAATATTTTCAGAAAATGAAATGATTGCTTATTGACAATTAAAACCGAACTATTTTGTTACAAAACCTGTGGACGCAAACAGCTTTGAAACAGGTAACAATAACTTTATTTGTTAAAATGAAAGCACTAAATAGCAAAATAAAGACAGACGTAAATGTCAGAGAGATAATTAAAATTATTAGGTAGAACTTTCAACTTTAAATTAATGGCTGTTCGGACTATATAAAAATATTATGATTTTTTCCTATCAGAACCACAATTTTTTTATACAATTTTCGGTGTCAATGTTTTTATTTAAAATTATGAAGTTTGAAGGTGACCGGTCTATCTATTTTTAGTCTGTGGATCAATCCTATAACTCTGCATCCCTAATTAGGACCGGTTGTTCCGAATTTGAAACTTTTTGATATTTTTATTTGTTTTCATACTAAGTGCTTTTCGTTGCTCTTTTAATAATGATTCTTCTAATAATTTATCATCAAAGTTTTAGGGCTTTTAATAGGGTAATTATAAATTAATATCTAAACAAATAAACGAGGAAGCTCGACATTACAGTCTGATTTATATGGAAATTTCTACAATCAGCTAACAAAATAAATTAAAATACAGCAAGTCAATATTAAATTCATTTATATTATGCTGATTGATTTCGGGAAACTCTGACTTCTAACCAATTTTGGTGAAATTGATATGGGATCATATCAGTATAATAACGGGGACGTGCGGTAACAAACATAAAAAATACAGCGAAATTGAGCACCCACTCCTCTTTCAAAGTCAGAATAAAAACAGAAAATATTTATAATTGGATTTTTGGATATTTTTGTACCATATATTCCAGATGTTCGTTTATAAAATTTCTTGTAAAAATAATTCAACGCCACTGGAAAATAATGGCTTTGCATGGCGGGCCACATCTGGCCCATAAACAAATAGTGCTTTTTTAGTTAACTTATTTTGTTTTACTGCTGGTCTCCTTAAAACCTTCGCGGAAGCAATATAATTTGGTAGTAATCTTTATATCATAATTTCTTGTAAACACAAGTATAATTTAACCAGAAAACAACCAAATCAAACTAGTAAAAATGTCTGCTGATCATTCCCTCTCACTCACACACGCTTATTAACAATAGAGTGCGACTGGGACAATGATTGAGCCGTGCCATTTCGAATTCGTGTGGTTTTTAAATATCCCGTTTTTTTCAAACCAATTATAAAAATCATCAAAGCTTAATACGTGGACATTGCAATTAGTTTTATGCAAAGAGAAAATTTCTTACGCTTATGCAATTTGATAAGTTTATACTAACAAACGATACGAAAGTTTTGACTTTCTAGTACAATAAATGTGTGCAAAGATTATAAAACAATTTATTCCTACTAAGAATAACTGTGGGTTTTCACTGGTTTGTGTTATTTGCATTTACGGTACCTACATGTTAGTATTTATGAAGTTTGTTACCAGTACCCGAAGTCGGAGTTTTGCTACCATATTTCGTCTACCAAATGTTGTTTTCTTGCGAGCACGTGTCTCTCTCTTTTGTATGGAAAATTGATGAGACAGCAACTCGCTTCGATCGTAACGTATATAACGTATTTTTGCCGTCTCATCTTTTCTCCAGACAATAGAGAGAGACAAATAGGCGAAACGAATATTTTTGCTGTCTCATCTTTTCTCCAGATAATAGAGAGACAAATAGGCGAAACGAAAACAACATTTCATGACAAAATGTTGTAAATGAAGTGGGACTTGCCCTTCTACTAGCCTACCATGAGCTTCATATGGTTATGGTTATGGCTGTCAAAATTGTGTCAACAGTGTCAACACATTCAAACCCAAGAAGAAAATGAATGTGTGGGTCAGCCTATCTATACACAATTTAACAGCCATAGCCATAACCATATAGAGCTCGTGGTAGCCCTGCTGTTCTTTTAGGCTTGGATGCGCGGAACTGGTAGATTCACCTGGCTTTAAGTCGTGATATGATTTTACTTCTTCTTCTCTTTTTTACCCAAAAATGTAGCTCACTATGCCAGTGCTCTCAAACGGCGAAGGAAAACATCGTAAGGAAACCGGCGTGTCGTAGAACAAAAAGATTTCGAAAATATGTGTCAAGTGCATGAAAGGAGCCTCTTTGAGGCGCACTTAAAATCCTTTCACCACACTTGGTTCGATAGACCAGTGACACGATAAGAATAAGAGAAGAGAAGAGACTCCTTATCGTGTCACTGGTTCTTTTATTTATTCTTTTTAGAAGAGAAGAGAAGATACTTCTTGTTCTTATCTGTTCTAAGTTCTGTTGAACCAAGTGTGGTTAAAGAATTTTAAGTGTTTATAAGAGAAGAGATGAGACTCATTGTTTTAGAACAAGAAGGAGGGAGCCTTTTTGAGACGCACAGTTCTGTTGAACCAAGTGTGGCTAAAGAATTTTAAGTGTGTCTTCAAAAAGGCTCCTTTTGTGCTTTTTCTTTTATGATTTTAATGAATTAGCTATTTGTATAAGTCTAAATTTATATAATATAAACATTTTCCTAGAAGCTAGGATAGGTATTTCTATCCTCTGTAAGCAGTCAATTCCAGTTAATCCGCGAATTACTTGATACATTATTCATGTACGCATAACATGGTGACTTACGATGGCCGCCCGGCCGGTCGGATTAGGGATTTGTTGTCAGGGGGCCTTCAATCACGTCCTCATCATCATCATCAACACCAAGTCGGCCGTTGCAGGGGTAATTTGAACAAATGGGGGAGGAGCCGGTAAAATTACTGGCACGTGAGGCTGAATATCTGAATGCATAATGGACGCAGGGCAGTGTATCGAAGGGTACGTTCCTAACATCTGGATCTGCAAGGCAATGCTTTATTAGAGGCCATAGTTTGCACTTAACATCAGGTGGCCATATGGCTTGTTCCGGAATTTCAACCCCTAAAGAGGGACAGCGAAGGGTGTATCAAAATATTGCTTGTGAACGGCGACACACTTTGGTTCGGGGTGGCTATAAAAGACCTTTCACCAGTCGTTCTTAAAAGAGTTTTTGTTATTGTTACAGTGGCCTCCGACGTTGCTGCGGTGGGCGTTTACCATCTTCCTCATAGTTGCCATCATCGCACCCACATCAAACTCCACCAGTAAGTACCACCAGTCTACAAGTTATAGAGATCAGAGTGGCTAATACACCCAATCCCAATCCCAATTTTGTGATTTTTCAAATCGAAATTGGGACCAAAAACGTCATTAGTAGCCACTCAGACCTTTGTTGATCAGATTTTGAGTCAGGCTTTCAAGGGGCTTATTATGCTCTATTTGATCGAGAAAATTTTGCAATAGAGATGATGTTAATCTGACGTCTCTGAAGCCAAAAACTCGTGACAAACATCTAGTTTTTGGCCGAGATTAATGACCACTCCATCGTAAGATTCTCTTAGTCAAACCAAGTATAAGGCCCCAGAAACGTTGCTAGACCACAAACAAACTTTATTAAAAAAAATATCTCCATTGGATCAGTCTTGTTTTGAATCTTTTATGTGCTAAACCAAAAAACATGTCATTTGTTTTGTTATAGAATATTTTTGTTGCATAAAAAAGTTCACCCGCAATCACAACACGTCCTATACGCGATTCCGCCCAAATACGCAGAGATATATCGCTTCAAATCCAACAATTTATTCTGCAAAGCCGTGCGTTTTTGTCTGCACATACCGTTAGATTAGTATGGACCTACATAGCGTACGAGTCAAAACTTTGATGATGATTGTTATAGTCTTAGCCGTAGGTATTTAAATTAGATTGAACTTAACTATGGGTAATTTTATAACGACTGGTTTTAAACAAAAATGCACGAAAGCTTTTACATACCTATTACTTTTTTTTGTAAAATAAGTTCAAAGTTTCATTAAAAACACAGAATATAATAAGTATTTTGATTTCACTCTCCTTCCAATATTATATCATTGCATTATCTCTTTGAACTTGAGGCATTTTGTTGTTAATTGTTTCCCAATATTTGTCTTTTGAATTTTCTGCAGTAATGTAGTAATTTTTTATCTTCATAATTTTAACCTCTTAGCATTTGGCCACTTTGGCATAAGCTGTAAACCTTAATTGCATGTTGTCTAAATAAATAAATCAGGCTGATTATATGACTCTTCTATCAGCTAGCTGTATAAAAAGAAATCCTTTTTTTGAGGTAATGAGATATTCATATTCCTGTCTTATCCACACTAACCTTTGCCTCGTGATTTATGTTGTTCATGAAAGAACGCACGCATTTGCATACTGATTTATCTAAATCGTTCTTTGTTTTGATAAAGTCGTTTTTTCTAAGAATTAGCGGTCGTCAACTATGTAAAGCTTTTGTTTCTATGTTTTGTTACAAAATAAATAAACTGTTGTGGAAATTTTACACAGCACCATCTAACTTATAGGGAGACAAGCCAATTAAATGGGATTAATCATGTTTTTATTACAATTTTCTCATAGAAAACCCTTGGTGGTCAGCCGTGTTGCTATTTCTGCCAAATGACGGCCGTCAAAAGTGGTTTGAACTTTAAGAAACTCAAAGCTCAAGCTCATCAACCACGTTTCACCACTTCACTAAGTTGAAACGCTATTTTGTTACGCTCGAATGATTTTTTCTAGAAAGGATTTTTGGAGCCAAAGCCAAAGCTTGGAAGCATTCTTCAACTCTTTCAGCGCCAAAATTCCTCAACATTTTTCTGGTCTGTCTGGGGAGAGTCAGAAAAACACCCAAAAATTTGATGAACGACAATTTGTTGCATTTTCTTGTATATTTTATAAACAAGAGCAACATTATTATTAATAACACGATGATAATGTCGATGAATTTTTGAAGTGAAAACTTCTTTAGCGGCGTTGAGCACTTTTTCTGTAATGGGTATAAAATCTTAAACTCGCGTCAGCGCGTCAGGACACGTGACCTGATCGAAAAAGCGTAAGACGGATGGAGAGTAGACAGCTATCCCCTCTCTACGGCGCGGCGAAAATGTATGCCTGGGCCTACTGTTTCGTTTAGGCAGCGCAGGGCGCTTGCGCGAATGTTCGTGTATGTTACAGCGTGCCAAATAACAAACAAGCCCCCCCTAACCATTCCAAAATATCAAACATGCTCAACGTTAATAATCAAGTTTTCACTTCTGCCGGCACTCCCAGAGTGCAACCCGTATTTTTTTCTGTTGATATTTCTCTCGAACAGAATATCACTTTTCCAACCATTTATTTTGAAATTCCCAATGCGTGAAATTCTAATTTAATTCGTATCACACAAACAAAAGGTACAATTTAGCACGCACGGGCAAAAATTTCCCTCACGTGGTCCTGAAATCACCTTTCCAAGCAATTATTTTGGAATCAAATGAGATTCAAATGTAATTCGTATCACATACACAAAAGATACAATTTTGCATGTACGGTACAATTCACGTGCTCTTGAAGTTGCGAGTTTTATTACTTGGAACTTATTGGTAAATAGTATGAAGATATTTTACATACAGACTGTAGATAATATTGATATTGCGCCTTGAGAGAAAGAATATAATTTAACGCAAAGATGTATTGTGGAAAGAAGGAAAAACAATGGTTATTTTTTATTTAAAATATCAGTCAGCATTTGTTTAAATAATTGTTGACAATCCACACAACACAGTCTAGCCCCAAACTAAGCAGAGCTTGTGCTATGGGAACCAGAAAGCTGAAATAATACTTGTCTACATTTTTTTATAAATACATATTATGTACTTAGAAAAGTATTAAAAGTAATAAATAAAAAAACATTTAAAGTAGATTGGCAATTATTTCAGTTAGTAAAAACCCCATTTTAACCGACTTCAAATAAAATAGGAGGCGGTTCGCAATTCGGTTGTATTTTTTAATGTTTGTTATTGCATAATTTCGTCATTTATGAGTTGATTAAATAAAACTTTTTCAACATGAAAGGTTCCAAAGGCTTCCAGATTGGTCTCATAGAAATTTCATCAAAATCAGTTCTGCAGTTTTTCCATGAAATCGGTATTTATGTAATATAATTTTATCTTCACAATATCGTTGAAAACTTTTAATTTTTTCAAGTTGCTTGTTATAGGCGATGGTTACCACTAAACATCAGGTGGGATATAGCTAAAATAATAAAAAATACAAACAAATTGAGAACATCCTTTTTTATTTGAAGTCGGTTAAAATACTTATTTTGTCTTCCTCTCTGCTCCATCAGTTTGTTAGAACAAGTATAAAAGGTTATTAAAACAAAAGGTAATTAAAATCTTTGAGTCTCTAGAACACAGTCAACGAACAATTCGCGTCTCCAATCGTTTGCCATTCAAAGACAATAAGCAGTGATCCTTTCTGTTTCAAAAGATATTGGATTCTTTGAAGCTCTGGAAAGACAATTGGAATGAAAACGATATCTTCTGAACAGCTAGTTTGTAGTACACGGCTAAGAAAGATCCTATAGCAGTTAATCGGCAGTGGCGTAGCTACCAGAGGGTGAAATAATTGTTTTGAGCTTTCTTTTACTCAATTGCCATTATTTTTAGAATAACCGTGCAAGTTAAAATATCCAATTTGAATCCAGCTATATACAAAAGAAGACTATTACCCGAAGTCGGAGTTTTACCACCACATTTCGTCTACCAAATTTTGTTTTCCTGTGAGCACGTGTTTCTCTCTTTTGTTAGAAAAACTGATAAGACAGCAACTCTACTACTAACTACTTATTTTTTAACCGACTTCCAATCAAAAAGGAGGAGGTTCTCAATTCGGTTGTATTTTTTTTTTTTAATGTTTGTTACCGCATAACTTCGTCATTTGTGAGCCGATTTGAAAAATTATTTTTTTATCCGAAAGGTACTGCTTCCAGATTGGTCTCATTTTAATTTTATTAAAATCAGAGTTGCCATTTTTTTTAAAATATTTTTTTTAATGTTTGTAACTGCATGCCTCCGTCATTTATAAACCGATTTAGAAAATTATTTTTTTATTTGGAAGGTTATTTTTACGTCCAGATTGTCCCAAACAAATTTGATTAAAATCGGTTTAGCCGTTTGACAATGAAGTCGGTTTCTCAAGTTTTTTAAACTTATAGTTATTCTCCATACAATAGAAAGAGACAAAAAGGCGAAACGAAAACAAAACTTCGTAGTCGAAACGTTGAAAATGAAATGGGACTTGCTCTTCTGATTTAAAAAAAATGTGTTGGCCAGTGTTTGTAAGAATCACTTCAAATGATCTTTACGAATTTAACATTATAAAAATATTGTGTCTCTTTTACAGCTGTACGAAGAAGAATACGGAAACCGAGCAAGGTCTCAACATCAGTGTCATCCAGCGTATCCAGATCCACGGATCAGGTGATATCAGCTAGCGTGAACAGGCCAAAGATACGTGGTCGGCCAACGCTCTCTAGTCGGAAGTCATCAGCAGCGCTTGACAACTCAGTCACCACTGATCATCATAAAGACAAAGATGGCTATAAAGTAAGTGCTCCTTTTAACTCCACGAGCCGGTATGACCGAGCTTAGCTCGGTATTTTTTTCGGTATTTTTATTTACAAATTTTCATGAAAATCTCCGGAACTTTTGTCTTGAGCGTTTACGTAGAAGCTCAATAGATGGCGTTCTCCGTGACACTAACTCGCAAAGAATTTAATACTCTCTACGAGAGCTAACTCGTGATTTTGACTACTCAGCAATAGATGGCGCTTAAATTTTTAATTATTTAAATAACTTCTCTCCCACGTCTTTTCTGAAAATAAATCCTAGCTAGATCGATTTATCGTCCCCGAAACCCTCTGTATACTTAATTTCATGAAAATCGTTGGCTCAGTGTCCGAGATCCTAAATATATATATATATATACAAGATTTTCTCGTTTAAAGGTATAAGATTTTTATCTTGATCATGGATATCGTTTTGACTAGCCCGTTTAGACTTCTCATAATATCCTTGAGTAGAATACTAGGTAAATAACAAGTGACTTCATCGAATATTTACAGAGTCTGGAAACTATATAAAGTCAGGAACCTATTTCATTTATTTTTATACTCGTATTTATAATTGCTAGACCTGTATTTTCTGTTTTAATAAAATGAACCAATTGCCACCAAGTTCAAACCTGACCTTTATATCACAAGGATAAAGTCAGTTTCAAACAACTTGTTTGAAATAATAGTGTTACGTAGTTTATCTAAATTGATCACTCTGGTATGTGGCTCACTTTGTTCATAACAAGTTCTGTACAATTAAAACAATTATAGGCAGTCAGTCAAACTACTAAAGAAGTCTTCCTTCACCTATAAAACCAGCCTAGTTCTTATTCATTTAGAAAGGTATCTGTTTATAGCTCTCTCACATACATCAGAAAAGTCAGCGATCTTAGCGTTGAACCTTGTCGAACACCGCGTCAAAAACTTTTGTTTCCGGAAAATGTACTTAAAAGGATGCATTCTCGACCTTATTCCTATGCAATAGAGGCGACAGGAAATACTTTAGCTATGTAAATGATAAATAGCAAGCATACAACGCGGATACGAATGAGCTTTTCGAACGCAAAAGTTAAGTTGTTGGCCTTCAAAATGAATGCTTGCTTACTTGGAAACCCTTTAATGTCGTTTTAATGGACTTTACTAACTGAGCAATAGAGACCATATTGCTGTGTTTTATTGCTCGTTAGGGAGAATAAATACTTTGCGAGCATCTTTAAACTGAATTTCAAATTGTAATGCATAAACTGCAATAAGCGATCTTATTTTCCTCTCTTCAAGATTCAAAATGGTTTTGAAGGAGTGAAAAGCTTTTAGTGTTAAACGAACTGGCATTTTTGAGCAGTTTAAGTTAAACAGTGAATAACAGAGAATAAACACAAACTAAAGAAATTGTAAGCGAAATATCCTGAGCTCGTGTTATTTTTATAGTTAAAAAAAACGTAAATGCTCTTCTTTTTTCTCATTCACAATTGTATGTCAAGTTTTCGTTACTTAACAAGCAAGTACCGTCACAAAACAGTCATAAAATAGTGATAATAGTAGTAGAGCTCTTTGTAAAGGGTTCGTCTGGGAAGCAACCTACTACCACCATGCCTATTTTTGTCGTGAAACATTTGTTATGAAGTCTTTTCAAGCTTTTTAAACGTGTTCGCGAACATTTAATTCCTCGAGCTTTTGCCTAGTGTTAGTGTATTTTTCTTCATTTGCATCGTTTTGCCGTCACGTACCCTGCATTCAAGTTTCAAACGTGCCCGACGTTCTCATTGCTAGATTCCAAAATTCCTATTTGTTTTTCAACCCCTTCCTTAATTGGTTCGACTCAGTCACTCGAACGGGGTCGATATTGATTTAATTGGTTCGCTCACTTTGTTTTTTACGAAAATAATACGAGTGCACTGAAAATGCCTGAAATATAAATAAGATGTATGGGGATTTTGCCACAAGACTTTACTGAGCCATCATAGTTTTAAGTTATGTTTGGCCTGTGAACGATATATAACAATAAATTGAAAGGTATAACTATAAATTCATCTTATATGTATAATAATATATATAAAATTCAGTCGTGTTAGTTACACTATTTATAACTTATGAACGGCTGAGCCGATGTGGCTGTACATTGGTTGGGAGGTAGCTTAGACCAGGAGACGGACACATTTTTTATCCCGAAAAAAATTGCGTCCTGTAAGTAGGAGCATTATTAAACACCAGTTGCCCCTGACGCTATAAATCATCTACAAATAGATGCAATAGCCTGTTTACTTTTTTTTCATACTATGACTTTTTTCATCACCCCCATTGTTTTATTTTTCTGTAGTGATGTGAAGCAACGAAAGATTTTTACTGTCTGGATCGTTGACACTTGTTTTTATCTCTTTTTAACGAAGCTTTAGTACAGTCTACTAGTGCTTTATAAGTATTATTAAAGTCTCTACCGCCTAAGGCTTAAGCTGTACTTTGTCTCTTATTACGTCGTTCAGTCAGAACTTGAAGTAGGTACTAGCTCCCAATGGCAGCTTTGATCGCGTGATGGTAATTATTGCTAGCATAAATATTAAAGGCACTTTCCTTTGGGTCGCGCGGTCGTTCGTTTTTTACCCGAAGTGAAGTAGATAAGAGGGTTATGATTTTCACCACTATGTACAAAAAAGTTCATTCAATAAATTAAATGACAATCAAGACGTTTCCATCAATATCTCATTGGTCAAATGCTGATTACAAGTATTTTAGAAGCTTCTTTTAACATTTATAGCTTCTACAATACTTGGTCTTAATTGTCATTAAATTTATTGACTTATTTTTTTTAACTAAAATATAGGTATATTTCGAATCTGGTATTTTTTTGGGATGAAAATAAGCCTGTTTTTCTAGGTCGTGAATAATGGCAATAACAATATATATCACCCCACGGCATGATTAAATAACAAACATTTTCGTTTAATTTAAATTTTTGCATAGACTACTAAGGACTGGTTTCACGAAGAATGACTAATCAACCAATCAAATATTTGACACGTGTTTAACCTAATATTTAACTTGCGAAATTTGATCACGATTTGCACGCGGCGTTACTCGGCATGGTGCCCCAAAAAAGCTTACGTACTGTTCTAAAGCTTATGCTTTAATTTTGAGGCCAAAATAATGTTGCGTAGAGTGTCTAAATACTATACTAATACTTCTATATTAAGTATTCCTTATTTTGTAAGATAGAATAGATAAGAATTTATTTGACGCAAAAGCATACTTCGGTACAGCACAAAACAATATGAAAAATATCTTTATTTTTACATTATAAAATATATAGAAGCAAATACAGTTAATACATATTAAAATATGATGCGTTTTATTTGTTGTATTTTGGTCCAGAATTAAGAATAAATACACACAACACAGAACACATTTATTGGACAGAATAAATTGAATAAACCAATCATTAACAATATTCTTTGTCTCCAGATCGTCTGCTACTACACCAACTGGTCCCAATACCGGACGAAAATCGGCAAGTTCCTGCCAGAGGACATCCAACCAGATCTATGCACCCACGTGATCTTCGCTTTCGGCTGGCTGAAGAAGGGCAAACTCAGCAGTTTTGAGTCCAATGATGAGACCAAGGATGGCAAAACTGGACTGTATGACAAGATCAACGTGTTGAAGAAGTCGAATCCTAAGTTGAAGACTCTTTTGGCTATTGGTAAGTTAAATTCGAAAAAAAGACTGAGTTCAGAACAGAAAGACGCCAAGTTTCATAGTACATGACATGATTAAGCTTATAAAACACATCGAGAAAAGAAGGAAACATCCAAACATTAAAGCACTTACGTTACTGACTGACAATCAACGCACAGCCTAAACTGATGATCCTAGGAGTATGCTAAGGTAGATTCCAGGTGTAGTATAGGGTGCACTAAGAAAGGGATTATTGAAACTCAACCCCCTTTTAATCTGATTTAAGTTTGTAAGAAAAAAGCTTAGCGCAGACAAAGTCACGCAAGGTTCCATTACTACCTAATAAAACCTGCCTGAAGCGCTAAAGTTTGCTAACCTGAAAATACACGGATAATAGCTAGTAAACTCTATAGTAAATACAACCTAACAAAGTTTCAAATAACAGTAAGCTTATTGTAGCCAATCCGATATTCGGCTAAACGATTCAAAAGTGCCAATTCTGAGGGTGCGATCCAAGGCAGAATATAAATATTGGAAGCTGAAGCAGGCCTGTATCAAGGCATGGTTTTTACTGTGATACTCACAACAAAAGAGTCTCGGAACCTTTAAATATTATTAATGAAATGAAAGGAAATGACAAAAGTTTATTGAATAAACACAAACACAAAGAAAAACCAAAATACATACAGATTATAGGTTTACCAAAATACATACAGATCAGGAACGTTTGAGACGGCTAATCGAATAAGATCTGTTAAAAAATGTCAAATAAAGCTGCTAAACCGTATCTCAGCAGAAAAGATGGAGCTGATGGCCTAGTGGGTTCAAATCCAGTAGTGTCAAAATAAGTCCCCAAAAATTTATGTGCACTATGCTCACTCTCAATCGGGGAAGGAAAACATCATGAGAAATCCGGCATGTCGTAGAACTTAAAAAAATCGCAAAGATGTGTCAAATACACCGAATGGACAATAGACATTGAGGCGCACTTAATTTTTTTTCACACTGTGACACGATAAAAAGAAGCAGAAAAGATGGCAATAGTACCATATTAAATTAAATTAAATAAACATTATAGACAATCCACACAACACTATCAAAAAGCATGAGGTCTACTGCTGCTGAGGTTATTTCTATAGTTTTCTTATTAGCTAGTGTAATTTAATGTATATGTTGTGGTCTGTCCCTCTAATTGTTGTAGCACTTGAGATGTTTTTTGGTTTTCATTATCTTATACCTCCAGAAAATCTTGTATATATATATATATATTTATATATATTTAGGATCTCGGAAACTGAGCCCACGATTTTCATGAAATTAAGTAAACAGGGGTTTTCGGGGACGATAAAACGATCTAGCTAGGATTCATTTTTAGAAAATGTCCCCTTAATTGTAAAGTAAATAATCAACTTTATCATAAAATCATAACTCCTAGCGCCATCTGTTGATTAAGTCATGAGTTAGTGGGACAGAGAACGCCATCTATTGACGAGTAGTGGAGTTTATTATTATGTCGGTAAGATCGAAAAATATTAATATTTAATCAGTATGTAGGTAAGTAATTCGTATTTAAATATAATTTACAACAACAGTTTACCAAAAAAAAAAAATACCGAGCGAAGCTCGGGCACCAACTGCTAGTATTATTTATTAATGAATTGGTGTATACGATCTTGGTAACTCTAATAAATAAAAAAATAATCTAGTAGTAGCTATAGTAGTTTTGCTAGTGGTAGTGGCACTAGAAACGATCCTGTACCGCGGTGAAGTTTGCCTCTCTGTAACAACGGTCCATACATTATTCATTAACAGATACTCTGTTTAGCGTCGGCAATAGACCTACCGCAAACATAGTTCCCGAACCAATACACTAGGGATGTATATCGATAGAATAGAAATGAGTTATCGATGAAAAAACTTGGTGTAAACTGACATCTGCTGAGGACTTAGTCATCGAGAAACGTTCTATAATTATGGTTTCTTTAAAAGTTCCTACCCCCTACCCTACACCCTTGTTTTTTACCAAGTAGTAAATAGTAGATAGTAATAGATATTACCTAGAAGAAAATAGTTTTCACATGTCACATAGCCTATGCATAAAATCAAAATAAAATTCTAGTCGAGTGTGTAATTTTTATATTGTATCAAATACACAAAGAAACTTACATTTAAACAAATATTTACAAAATGTACAAAATACACATGAAACAGTTGAGCTATCGGCAGATCGTTACAAACAAAGCTCAACTGATCCAAATCAGTGCCAGACGGAAGCGTCCCAAGACGCTGGTGGCAAATATCAAATATGAATGTCTTGTTGCTTTACTAAGAAATAGCAATTGGTGAAGATTATAGGATTGATGAATATTTTATTCCTTGCAAATCCATTCATCGATAACCAAACTACTTCTATACCACATCACTACGCGAACGGTTTCCCACGCCAAAGCAAAGTATTTTCACCTATTTTCACGGGAACGCAAAAACTGCTCTCAATACGTGTGCCAATGCGCCATTCTGTTGTATAACAAAATCGACATGCTACTTTTTCACATCACCAGTTGTGAAATTATCGACTAGTTGTTTTAATCGGAGTACAGCTGCCAGCAAAAGATTATTAACAATGCCAGTTCAATGCCGTTTTGAGTAATAAGACTTGTCTAAAGAAAACGATATTATGGCCCGCCTGATGATATATTAGAGCATTGTTGTGTTACTTCAATTTGCGCAGATTTTTAGGATAGGTAAAGGGGGTCGATAAGTTCATGATCAAAAATATAATATGTCTGTCCAAAAATATTCGTATTTTACGAAACAGATATTCATCTAATTTTGACGTTGACTGTGTTTATTGTTCTAGAATGCTTGGTATCATGTTCTAAGTTATTAAGTTACGCAAGTTGGTATGTGTTTGAGTAAAATAATCAAGCTTTCCTAAGAACTGCGTAAAGATATTTGAGGGACCAAAGTCCAGGAAGTTGGAATACTTATAATGGAGCTCAAATGGAGCTAAGCAGGACACCTGGCCAGACGTGGTGACGAAAGCTGGTGCAAAATATTGACGGAGTGGTGGCCTAGGACTGCGGAAAAAAAATTGGTTGTCTGTAAAGTCGGTTTACTGACGATAGTTGAACGTGACAACATCATAAGCCGCAATAATCGTTGCTATAAACAATTGACACCACATTCACTTTTCACTGCACTTTATACTTGACGAAAACATGTAAATGTATTATCAGCTGTCCACGCGGACGCATCGCTCACTCAAGTAGGAGAGAGACAGATGTCGAACGCGGAGGCCGATTGTGCCTCTTTGTCACTCGTTCCGCGCTCTCACTTGCACTTCAAGCCTTAAATGGAACATCTCAGAGCGAGGTAACGCCGCATGACGTCATGTTTTTTCTTGCGTGCAACCGGCTCCATCGATAAGACGTTGTCACGTCAAAAGCGTTGTACGTCCAGTAGCAAGAAAATTGTAGATACCTAATTCATTCAGGCGTGAATTGCGGAAGTGTATTTTATGTTAATATTATTAGACACAACAAATGTGACCTTTTCCTTGATGATCTATTGAATTGATTATTATGATTTTTATAATCTCGTATTAATAACTGGACTAAAATGTATGTTAATTATTTTTTTGGTAGGCAAAAATAAAATTGTAAAGACACATTATTATGATTCATAATATATCAGTGATACTCATAATTTGGTGTAAATGACTTAGCTCATGACACTTAACTTACTTGAAGATTGAAAATTAAATAAACAAAATATACATTTTATTAGATTGATGAAGGGTAAATAAAAATTGGCACGCATTAAGAGCCAATTGCGTATAAGTATGTATTTACAAAAAAAAGTATTGTATCAGTTATCTGGTTCCCATAATACAAGCTCTGCTTAGTTTGGGGCTAGAGAGTGTTGGGTGAATTGACCACATCATTGATTTATTAATTATTTATTTATTTACTGGTTCTATCAAACCAGTGTGCTGATAGGATTATAAAATTAAAGACAAACTGACAGCTAATAATTATATTTCCACAGGTGGCTGGTCTTTCGGCACCCAGAAGTTCAAAGAGATGTCAGCGACTCGCTACGCTCGGCAGACCTTCATCTACTCCGCCATTCCGTACCTACGTGACCGAAACTTTGACGGACTCGACATTGATTGGGAGTACCCGAAAGGAGGAGAAGATAAGAAGAACTACGTACTACTCCTGAAAGGTAAGATTTACAGCCAACAGAGATTTTTAAAACTATAATTTCAGCAGAAAATTCCGAGCCGAGCTATATAAAAAAAAAGCAGCCAAGTGCGAGTCGGACTCGCCCATGAAGGGTTCCGTAGCATCAAATAACATAATATAAAGGTTTTTGTAGTTCGTCAAAAGGTAAATTGCGGTTTACGATTTATGACGTATAAAAAAAAACTACTGACTAGATCTCGTTCAAACCAAATATCGTTGGAAGTTTGCATAGTAATGTACAACATATATTTTTTTTAGTTTTATCATTCTCTTATTTTAGAAGTTAGAGGGGGGGGGACCAACTTTTTTCCACTTTGTAAGTGTCTCTCGCGCAAACTATTCAGTTTAGAAAAAAACGATGTTAGAAACCTCAACATCATTTTTAAAGACCTATCCATAGATACCCCACACGTATGGATTTGATGAAAAAAAAAATTTTGAGTTTCAGTTTCAAGTATGGGGACCCCCAAAATTTATAGTTTTTTTTCTATTTTTGTGTAAAAACCTTAATGCGGTTTACAGAATACATCTACTCACCAAGTTTCATCAGTCTAGCTCTTATGGTTTCGGAGAAAAATGGCTGTGACACGGCCGGACAGACAGACAGACAGACATGACGAATCTATAAGGGTTCCGTTTTTGCCATTTGGCTACGGAACCCTAAAAATGAATGATAAATTTATATTTTTTGTGACTGACAGGCGTCATGGCTTAGTTGGTATAGTAGCCCTTTCAGGCCACAGATGAACACAGATGTTTGTTCTTTGTTTGGGTGATATAGTGTATTTGTTGGTCGTAAGTTTAAATCCCGCTCGGCTCATAACTTTTCAGACATTATAAAAATAATTATTGTATTCTAAATTTGAATTTACACAAAATACCGAAAAAACGACTGTTATAATATAACAGTCGTTTTTTCGGTATTTTGTGTAAATTCACTAGGAACCAAATAGTTGATATTATCAACTATTTGGTTCCTCTCATATAAGCTCTGCTTAGTTTGGGGCTAGATAGTATTTTGTGAATATTTATTTTATAGGTACAATATTTATTTATTTACTGAATGAGAATTCTACAAGGAACTTATACTTTCATCTCTGTCACTACAGAAGTATAAACTAGAAGTCATTTCCACCATTTTATTTCAAAACCACACAAGTTATTTCTCAAATAACAACAGGAATCTACGGAACTATTGCTGAGAGCTCTTCCTGAAAACATTCTAAACATGAACCATTGAAACATAAGGCATAGAAGGATAGTCATTTTTGCATACAGAGTTTTCAACCGCTTTCGTGGGAGCCGGTGGTTCACCACGACACGTGTGACACGGTATAGACTTTCAATATGACCTAGAATAGTATAATGATATAATAATATATTTGAAATAATGTTGATATATTATTATTTTTATTCAAAATACTGACCTCTGACAAACATGTGACTAGACTACTACACAGAACTTGTTTTACTGTTTTACTATCCTAGTCAGTTAGTGGCTACACTGGTTTTACAATGGATAAGTAGGTTAATAAAAAACCTTCGAATCCTAAGGTCGTGAGTTAGAATTCAGTCGTGCACCAATTGAATTAAATTCTTCTATTCGAATAACTTACCTCGTGATACCAGTGCTCTCAAAGTTTACATAAGTATATCTTTTTTTAATGCGTCTCCTAAGTTTCTAGGTCAAGGGTTCAAACCCAGTCGTGTACTAGTGAGTTTTTCGGTCTAAAAATGTATGTGCACAATGCCAGTACCCTCGAACGGTGAAGGAAAACATCATGATGAAACCGGCATGTCGTAGAACCTAAAAAGCTTGAAAAGACGTGTGCATGAACGGAGCCTATTTTAAGCATAAACACTTTGGGTGTTATTAATAATCCTGGCGCAACGCTGGAGTAGTTAAATCGTGTTTTGTCACATTTGTTCGAGTTGACAATTGCATGTCAATGCAAGAGACAAAACACGGATCAACCAGTCCAACGCTACGCCAGGATTATTAATAAGACCCTTTAGTTCTAACAATAAAACCAAAAAGTCACAGAAATTCAGATCAACTTTCTGTGCCTTATACATCTAAGCCACCTAGTTTTCCTTCCCGTACATTTTTCCTTTAGAACTCAACAAGACTGATATAAATTCCGGCCGCGGACTGGTATCTCCTGTATTTCATGTTCAGGATATATTCTGTATAAATTTTACGTCTTGTTTTGTTTGGGATAAATTCCTAGCTTTTGTACCCAAATCTCAAGTCAGAGAGATGGTATTCGAGGCTTAATAATGCTCGTCCAGTAGGCCTACCACAAGCTCTGTCTGGCTCTGTCTCTGGCCTAACATGTCGTTTGATCTTATCAAAATGTCAAGGTTTTATTGACATGAGTCACTTCCTTTCGTTTGGCTTTAGTCGAGACGAACGATCGCAATTTTGACGCCGTCTGTGACACGATAGTTACCAAGGTAGGTATGAACTAAAAAGAATGTTTCAGAAATTAACACAGTTTCTCACTTCGGAACAGTTGCATGGTAAATATCCCATTGCTTTTAAAAATAATGTTCAAACTATGATAATTTCAAAAGTCAATGTACCGATACGTTTTTGAAACAAATAATAGTAGTTCCTGTTTAAATATTAATAAGATGAATACGTAGAAAGTACTCTTCGGGCCTGCGCACATCTAGGTAATAGCGATGGCAATCAGCTGAAATGCTGTCAAATATTGCTGAATTGCAGCTAATCGCCATCACCATCGTCTAGATGTGCGCATGCCTTTCTTGCCCGAACATTATTTTAATTCCTTAATCTACCATGTTATACCTATTTATTCGTCATCATCATTATAAATATTATTATCATTTAACTCACTACCTACCGACTTGAAAAATATAGATATTCCTAATGTTTTCAAAACTAGACTTACTATTGTTGTTAAAAGGGTGTTTCTACAGCATTAATGAATTCTTGACATGTGATAATCTAGAATAGTTTAAGTATATTAATTTGTTGTAAATAAAATAAATAAAATAAAAATAAAAATAGCTTTATTTACTTACACAAAGAAAAACTTAACCTAGGTGCTGTTAATTATATAAAAATTAACTATATGTAAATGCCGCCTGTGGCGGTGAAAGCCTCCTCCAAGAGCTTCCATTCTGTACGTTCTCTTGCCTTCCTTAGCCATAGTTTACCGGCTACTTGCGCGATGTCGTCACTCCATCTCTTGGGAGGACGTCCTTTTCTGCGCTTTTTGTCCCGCGGACTCCAGTTAGTGGCTGCATGGGACCACCTGTACTGATCCAGCCTTTGCAGATGACCAGCCCATTTCCATTTCAGGCCCAGAATCCGCCGTACTATATCTTTTGCTTTTGTCTTTTTCCTAATGTTGCTGTTTTTAATGCGATCTGAAAGCCTGATGCCTATGAAGCTCCTCTCCATTGCTCTTTGGCACACTCTTACCTTTTCCAGACTTTTCTTTGTGAGAGACCAAGTCTGGCAAGCGTAAGTAAGGCATGGAGCGAGGCAGATGTTCATTGCTTTTGTCTTTAGCGAAATAATTTGTTGTATGTAACTTTAATTCTTAATATTTAATTTTAAATTTATTTATGTGTCGTTGTTATTATAAGTTGTATTAAGTAATTAGTTTAAAGTCATATTCGAATACGATTTTTAATTGTTTTGATGAATAAATAAACTGAAACTGATTTCATCAAGGCGATATGCTTTAAAATATTTTTGAGATAGAAAGCTCTAGTATAAGCTCAAGTGTACATTAATTTGAGTAGAATACAAGAACATGACGAGTATTTAATGAGCTGGTGAAATGGTATATCATTTTACTGAATTTGAACACTGTTGGTTTAGCCCGGGGCCTAAATATAACTAGGTACCTACTAATTAAACCATAATTATATTTGCACAGAATTCAAAGGAAACTGAGTAGGATTATATTATCTACTAAAGCAATTAATTTTTGGCAGACAGTGAACATAATAACATTTCACAAAGAAGACTAGCACGGCATTACCGGGGTATTCCAGAATGATAAAGAACATTCTAGAACGTTTAGGAGCAATTCTAGAATATTTTGACAAAATTAAGTTTTTTTTTGAAAAATCCTCAATATGTGATAGAAAAGGATGGACATAGAAAAGTCCCTACGTTTTAGAAAAGGATAGACATAGATTTTTGCAACATTTTGCATTAATGCTGTTCCTATTAGTCGTAGCGTGATGTTATATAGCCCATAGCTTTCCTCTATAAATGGACTATCCAAAACAAAAATATTTTTTCAATTCGGACCAGCAGTTTTTTTTTCCACTCACCTCTATATCATTCGTCATCTCAGTCCTCACTCCTTTCTTGCTCATGTCATCTTTGATACAGTCCTTTTATCTATTCTTTAGTTTTCTTCTTTTAAAAAACATTATACACAAGGATACGTATCAGACTATATATACAGGGTTATTCATTATTAGCTGCAAATACTCAGGAATTAGGTTCAACAAATAAAATAAAAAATATTTATTAAATGATTTTTTTTAAGTTTGGTTATGAAAATCCCGAGAAAATCGATAAAGAATATCCTTTGGAATCATTGGCGCCTGATCTATTTTGACCTTTGATCCGCGCCCGCGCGCCGTGAGCGACACTCTACGTTCAGTCACCACCTGGGTGGGTCATTGTCCTGTTCTCCGTGGCAATCATTATGCAATAGCCGTATAGAAATTAATAAAAATAAAATTTTGATACAAAAACTTAAATCAAAATTAAAAAAAAAATTATTTCATAAATATTATTTATTTTATTTATTGAACCTAATTCCTGAGTATTTGCAGCTAATAATGAATAACCCTGTATACACTGCTAGTTCTTATATCTCTGCAGTAAGCATCATTTTTCTTTGTTTTTAGATAAATTGCGTTGTACTGTACTATCACAAAGCTCACAAGTTCGTTCAAAACATTAAACCAAACGTATCCCCACTCTATGCGGTGTCCATTACAAGCCGAGCATTGTATAAACTGTATAAGCTCCTAGGTTCGCACACTAACGACCTCCACACGTAATTAAAGACACACTGCGGTAGCCCAACTTGCCCCGTCCTACCCTGACTTAAACCGCGGTTTCGTAAATCACGCTCGACAGATTAGTATTGGTTTTTTCCAGTTGATGCTTTTATAAACTAGTTGATACGCCCTGGCTTTGTGTTTCACTGTCACTGACAAAGTAAATAAATAAATACATATTGTAGACAATCCACACACAGTCTAGCCCCAAATTATTTGGCAAATTATTTGGCAAATTGCTATATTCAAAAACCACCAAACTAGCAAGGATAGAAAAATCCCATACCCATCCATATACCGATCTTAAAAGGACACACTATCTCTACGTGCCTTTCATCTTGGATCTCAATTTTGGTCCAGTTACACAGTTAAACTAAACTTTTTTATTTAGATATAATTTTGGATTGCTTAAAATAAGCTACTGAAACTTTCGTTCTAAAAATATTCAGAAAGCTACTTGGATTGCTTTTTAAAAGCTCATTCTTTGCTTATATTTTTGTCTTAGCTTGAAAACTTTCAAGCTGTGTGCTACAGAAGACGTCCATCTAATAACGACCGTCATCTATCAGACCTAGGTTTTACCCTGTAACGCACGCGGAATAACAATCAATTCTCCCTCGGGGTGAAATTAATTACTTTAATCCGATAGTTCTGGGGTAAGTGTGACTTCTTGGGGTTGCTTTTCTAAGGTATGTTTCAACGTAACTAATGACTATTGTATTTTTCTAACTTGTTTAATTAATTATTATGTGATCATTCCTAAAATATTATTTAAATAAATGAATAAATCCGCACCAAGGCTGTTACTCGTACTAATTTTGTAAAGTAAAATAGCCTTTGCATTCCACTCAAAAAAAACTTATTGGTACACAAGTGGATATGAACCCACGATCTTAAGATCGAAAGGCGGTGCAGTTGCCACTAGACCACCACACCAGTGATCTCATTCTGTCAGAGTGACGCTCAGACTATCAGTGAAAATATCATAAAGCGTACGAAGGCAATTTCATTAGTCTTATAGATAGAGAGAATATGACAAAGCTGCGACGTTCGGGTATCGATTTTGGAAAGATTTATTCATGTCCATCAGAAATCAAATAAAAAAGTGAGAGCGTCATATTCCCTTTCTTATTGCGATCCTTGCCCAACTGTCGTAATAGTCTAAGATCCCGCTATAGAAGGACCTTCACCGAGCTGGTTATTTAATGAAACGTATTTTATATTTAATTAAACATGCCAATAAATATATTCTATATGGGTTGCCTATCAAATTTCAGTCCAGGATAATTATCATTAATTAATAATTTAAAAAAAAAAAAAAAACTTTCCACTGGTTTGTTTAATAGACAAATTCTATACCAATCGAAAGTATAGACCCCAGTATTTTTATTCAATAAACATACCGGTGCAAAATGCTAGTACCGATTTACCTGTTTATACCTGGCTACCCGAGAGTTGTGACCGAAAAAAAATAGGCAACCTAACATTCAGAGGCAGAGTTTGCATATTCTATGGGGTCTATACTTTCGATTGGTATAGAATTTGTCTAATAAACAAACCGGTGGAAAGTTAAAAAAACAATTTAGTTTTTTAATTATTAATTTATCATATCCTGGACTGAAATTTGATAGGCAACCCATATAGAATATATTTATTGGCATGTTTAATTAAATATAAAATACGTTTCATTAAATAACCAGCTCGGTGAAGGTCCTTCTATAGCGGGATCCTATACTATAAGGAGGGTTAGGTTAGTGTCCGTCCGGCACGCTTTATTGCAAAATTCCTATAATTTGCGCAAAAAGCTGCCATTTTCCTAAAACACGACGAAGTGTAGTCGTGACGGAGTTGTGTTGAAACGTGCTGGGAGTCCTGATGCCGGCTTAGGGATGGCCATTGTTATCGATTATTTAGTTTTATCGATTATTTCTACATTCCATCGATTATTGCCAATTAGGCGCAACCTGAGCCACAACCATTAGAGTAATGTTATGAATATTGTATCATTTATTGAATACAATTCCCTTTGACTTTGTCTTTGTACCTAAGCTTGTAATGACGTAAACAATAATAGTTTCACCAGCTGATAGACACAGGAATAAATTGAGAACCGCATAAAGATTAAGTATTCTATAAAAATAACCACAAAAGTGTAATTTTGAGTATTTATTTGTATTCACAGCACCTATTTGCGAAGTTGTAAAAACATATCGACTCAAGGATATACGGAATTTCCTTACTTAATTATTATTAAATAAAATCGAATACGAATAAAAATTTAAATAAATCACAATCAATCGAATTTTAATTATATTATTTATAAACATAACGGCATCAGTAAAAATCCAATCGATCAAGAATTTGCATTAGATTTAGAAGCCAAAGTTCAAAATTAGTGTGTCAAATTACTTGTTTTTGTCTCAGTTTTATGCATAATAATTATCTATCGCCTTGACCTAATAATTATATCAAATGTTAATAAGATGAATACTTAGAAGGTTAATCTAATCTCTATATGCAACAAACATAATTTTAATTCCTTAATCTACCATATTTTACCTATTTATTTATCGTCGTCATATTAATCTAAGCAAAGTTCAAATATTCTCAGAGACTAACATTAAATTTTTACCAGGCATGTTTGTTCTACTTGTAAGTTGAGTTGGTTGTAAAGATTTTGTTGTTAGTCTTTGTGTATTTTCTGTAAATAGGTCATACTATATTAAATTAGTAAGTAAACTATTAATCTGTACAATATGACGCGTGTTGCAGACGCTGCTGGACTATTTAGGTACTCTCGGTGCCACTGACCAGCGAATTTAGTCCTTGCGTTTTTATGGCAAATGCTCAGTGAATGCCTTTTTTTCGTCACTTGTTGGTTATTGGTATCTTTCAGTGTCTATCATATTTTGTGATCTAAAAAAAAATCTATTCCAAATAATTAAAAAATAAAGAAAAATCCCGTGTAGCCACCGACACGGTCTATCGATATACGTATCGATAAATTGTGTTTTGATAGAACGCGCAGCACTAGTCACGCTCAGAAGTGGCACTTACAGCAATCTTGTTAATTTCATCGACACTTAGTTGGGGAAAACAGACAGCTCTATTACGAGCGCTTAGTTATTAATACTGATAAAACTCCTGCTATTTGTAATCAGTATCGATATAGGTATCTTATTTTGTGCAACATCACTATTAAAGTTTAGAAGTGTCACTTTTAACTTAAAAGCTTTGTTTGGGGAATAGTGGCTTAGACCCCAAATTAAGAGTCAAGTCTTAACTCTCATAAAGAACACGCAACAAAGAATAAGTTTCTTAAGGAGATTCATTTTCATTTCATTTTATTCACTAACAATCCTTTTTACAAATCGTGTTTGAATGTTTACTATAAACTTACATGCTACAAGAAAAAAACAATAAAATATTTAAATACACAGTCATCAAACAAAATCAAATATCAGAATAAATTCAAATGGACTTTTTAAATTCTAACTTGAATTTTTATTAATTAATTAAGATAACAAGGACTTGTTGCATGAAAAAAGAACTAGGTAAAACTAAGTTGTATAACATAATGGATCCTTGATTAAAATTCTGTCGACTAATACAAGCTACCTTTCAAGGTTTTCATGACAAATACCCTACAAAAATATGATTCTAACGGAAGGTCGTTGGTTGTACGAAAAAAAGGTTTATCGTATATTTTATCTCATTTATTTTCCGGAAGAACGCAAAAAAGCTAACTTTATTATTCTTTCATACTACTGAGTGAACAAAAAAGCTGATGAAGAGTGGTTACTGTAGCCTATGGACGCTTGCAACACCAGAAACATCATTATTCTATACTAGCAGCCTGTCCCGGCTTCGCACAGCTGGACCTTTATTTTTTAACACATAATTATAGCCCATGATACTCATGGTGAATGTAGCTTTCCAATAGTGAAAGAATTTTTGAAATCAGCACAGTAGTTTTGGAGTTTATTCATTACAAACAAACAGACACAAAAATACAAATCTTTCCTGTTTATAATATTAGCATAGATTCTGGTCTATTCCAGTTGCATTAATTAAAGAAATTGTCTGCGGCAAGGTAAAGTCACCTCTAAACAGTCGTAGGTCTACAGAGAGCACCTGGCCGCAGCCGCTGCCAATATTTAGACGCGCCAGATATTGCAATATCGGACGATAGATTACATTCGAAATGCCGAATGCAGCGGTCGGTTTCAGACTCGAATTTAGAACATCGCGGTTTAAATTTGGAATTTGAAATGGAACTCGTTTGACCTAATTATTAACCATGAGTATAAATATTTAACCATGAGTATCATTCGTTAGACCAACAAATTTGTAAAAAAATTGTGTGCATAGGACATTGACAGGGATGTTCAGCCTCACGTGCCAGTAATTTCACCCTTCATTTCATTTTTCATTTTTATTTTATTCCAGTAAGATTACATGGTACACTTGGAAATGTCAAAAAATTATTTACACAAAAATTACAATAATATGATAATAAAAACAAACTATTACAAAAAATAGCATCGAAACTAATAACATTAGTACAAAACATTGTAAACCATACATTTATGGAGTGTTTAAAATTTTAAATCATCAGCGAGTGCTTCGTCAACAGTATAATAAGATTTGGTCATTAATAGTTCCCTAAATCTAACACTAAAACAGTCATGACTTCAATTTCTCAGGTCATGTGACAATTTTGTTATAAAGCATAACACACACACATAATTGAAACCTTTTTTCAACTTTGGTTAGTCTGTGTTTTGGAAGACAAAGATTATTTTTCAAACGGAAAGACAGCAATGTTGCTTCTGCTTCACGGTAGATTCAAATTCAAATTCAAATTCTGTTTATTAAAAATCATTAGCTTAACATTACAGAATATTATTCCAATGCGCTAAACTATGTACTATAATAAAATAGAATAATATAAAGGTAACAACATGGAGATCAAAGAGAACTAAAATAAAATAACTTTGTACAAATAAAGAAAAGCAAAAATATATGTACTACCTACCTACCTACAGCAGGTATTATAAAAATAAATAATCTTTTAAATAATTACCTAAACATACGTTATTACTAACAAATAGATATAGGCATGGTGGTAGTACTTCCCCGGACAAGCCTTAAAAAAGAGCTCTACTACTCTACTACTAAAAGTGCCAATGATGCATGCATTTAAATCATATTTTAATTTATAAATACTTGTTGTTCCCACGAAGATCGTGAAGGATTTATGTGGCATGATTGTGAAAGGATGATTCTCGGTCCAAACGTGCAAAATTGTAGCAAAGTATTTTGTTAGGTAATGCAATTTAAATAGACCGAGTTACCGGCTCCACATCAGGCGGTTCATTTGTCTCTCTTCGATCCCCACCGAGAACAAAAATATATGTATGGTAAACGCAGATGTTTGTTCTCTGCCTGTGCGTTAAATTGTATTCTGAGTATGCATTTGCAAAAAACATTTTAGAAGTGTTATATTAGCTAACTAGCTATCTGGTTCTATGACTTACCTGTGAATTAGGCCGACTAAGCTGTCAGTGTGGTATAGGTGCTGGGCAAGCCTATTCCATCTAAAATCCTGTCCATCCCGCAAGTATCAGTAATCATCAATTGCTCCTGACGCTATTTAAATCATCTACAATAGATGCAAAGACCTGAATACTTACCCATCATACAAGTTCTGCTTAATTTTGGGTCAGATAGAGTTTTTTTTTTTTTTTATTGTTGATAGCTAAACGTTTGACTGCCATCACACCTGATGGAAAGTGAAAATGCAGCACGCAGCAAGGTGGAGCACGCTTAGCTATAATCCACTTGTTCACTCTTGTTGTCTTGTTGTTGTTGTTGTGTTGTTTGTGTTGTGCGGATTGTTCTTTTTTATAGTCATGTCAAAAATAGTAGCATAAATCCTTTGTTGTAAGCATTCACATCTCTGTGAATAGTCCCCCACGTTCGTGAGTCTTTGAACCTAACAAACGTGAATTGTCGAATTGCATTTACAGTTTGCCTACCTGCCTACGTAGAGTACGTAGTTCTTTGTGAGTTTATCACGGTTACTTAGGTCTGCTCTCCCAAAGCCTCTTTGTGGAGAATGCAGAGAGCACGGAAGCAGAATTGGGGAGGTTTTTTCACATGTTTTGTACTGAACAGAACTGTATTTTTAAGGGATGATTTTTACATCTACGGAATAACTCTATTCGCCAAATTAATAATATCAGTCCTTATTCCATGTGGTGACTATCTTTTGTTGCAATCAAAACCGAGTCGCTATCTGTTTTGACTTTACTTCGAGCTTCGATTGCAATAAAAAACTAATTTAAACTAAACTTATGGATGGCAATAAGACTGAATGTTAACGTAATAAACATAAGACAGCGAACCGGAACTTCGGTTTGCAAAACTAGTATGGCAACAGAGGTGGTAAAAAAATAATGGTAACGTTGGTGATCATTGTCCCTTGTTAGTATAATTTATTTGTAAGTATTAAACTTTAGATTGCAACTGAATAACGCAATCGCCCAGTACCCCTACCGGGAACCAATCGTATGAAATCGGTGTGCGGTGCCTGACGCCGTGTGCGGTGCCTGACGTCTATCGCCGTATCGCCCACCTCTGCCACCATTTTGTATGAAGAAACCAAAAGCACCCCTAGCGGATTCTTCAAGAAGCATGAATAGCGATTGCGAGATGGTGACGTGCCCACTTCAGCTGGTGTACGATTGGTTCCCAGTAGGGGTACAGTTGTACAAGCGCGACTTTTTCCAGCAAGATTACATTTAACAAAAATCGCAGTGTGAAGTCGTTCTATCGATAAAGAGTGTGGTCAGTTGGTTTCAAGTCTAGTGCCTTATCGGAAATCGATTGCCTAAGTAATAGATTCAACTGTGGAAGTACCGAGTGAACAAAGAGAATATCAAATCTAGCTTGGTCAGTTGCAACGTCAACGGGATTTTGGGAGTTATTTTATTATCCACTTTCTGAAGTGGTAGAATTACAATAAAATGAACGACCAGTAGGCCACATGTTTTGTCTGGCTCTGTCTCTGGCTCTGGTTTTGAGTCTGTGTGAGTGTTGACTAAATAAATGCTACGTCGAAACGTCACAAACACACAAATACAATTATAACAAATAGTTTATTAATAATCCTTAGTTACAAGTCAATGTCATATTGGTATGGAATATACTACAACCAAATCTTATACCTTTAAACGAGAAAATCTTGTATATATATATATATATATATATTTAGGATCTCGGAAATTGAGCCAACGATTTTCATGAAATTTTGTATACAGGGGTTTTCGGGGACGATCAAACGATCTAGCTAGGATTCATTTTTAGAAAATATCGGCGTTCGGAGTTAAGAACAAACTACTTTATCGTAATATCATTACTCCTAGCGACATCTATTGCTCAGAAGCAAAAACTAAGCTCTATGAGAACCTGAGAACTCACAGAGAACGCCATCTTTTGACGAGTTTTGGAACTAAATGACTACATAAACACTCTTTAGACAAGTTCCGGAAGTTTCCATCTCATTGCACACGTGATTTTTTTTTAAATAACCATTTCTTATTTTTTAATTATTATGTAGTATGTTGTTAGTAAGATCGAAAAATATGATTTCATCATTCATACGTTATTAAAAAATACCGAGCGAAGCTCGGTCACAAACTGCTAGTAATAAATAATTCACAAACAAACATGAAAACTAAAGTATATGCATGTGCATTATTCAAAATTATTATATAAATTATTATTTTTAAAAACAAAAAAAGTGAATAAATGTTTGTGGAACAAAGAACACACACCCTACAGTACTGGTGAGCACTCACACAGACTCAAAACCAGAGCTAGAGACAGAGCCAGAGAGAGCTTGTGGTAGGCCTGAAACGATCGTGTTTTATTGTGTAAGTTGTACAAAATTTTAAATCAAAATTAATAATGTCATCATTATTAAAGAAAGTAGTATTCTCAAACATCAACATAGGGTCACTGACCTAAACACTGTGTGACCAGAAAACAACTAGTGATACAAACAAATTCAAACCGCCAGGAAGCGTCGTTTGGAGTACTGCCAGTGATTTCTATTAGATAGCGATATTGAAATGAGAGGATACAGTTAGAAAGCTAGCACTTCCAGCTAGATTTATATCGGTGGTAATTTCTTTGTAAACTAAAGTTGCAAATAAATTATTTCATTTCATTTTTTTTATTTCATTTCATTTCAAACAACTTTTTGGAAAAAATCGTTTTACTGGCGATAGTTGAACGTGACAACGTCATACAGCGTCCACGCGGACGCATCGCTCACTCAAAAAGGAGAGAGACAGATGTCGAACGCGGAGGCTGATTGTGCCTCTTTGTCGCTCGTTCCGCGCTCTCGCTTGCACTTCAAGCCTTAAATGGAACGCCTCAGAGCGAGGTAACGCTGCATGAGTCACGTTTTTCGTGCGTGCAGCCGGCTCCATCGAAGTATAAGACGTTGTCACGTCAAAAAATGAATGCTTATCTCAGACTGACATTGATTGCAACAAAAGTTACGCATCACTCTTTTGACTGGCCTCTCAGTTTAGTTGGTAGTAGCTCTACCTTCTGAGTCGTAGGTCATGGGTTCGATCCCCAACGAGAACAAGTATTTGTCTGGTGAACGCAGATGTTTGTTCTCTGTCTGTGTGTTATATTGTATTCTAAGTATGTATTTACGGCTAGATAGTGTTGTGTGGATTGTTTATAATATTTATTTATATTTAATCACACCACCGATCTGGCACTCAAGTAAATTGATCTAGGTATAGCAGAAACATAAATTATGGAAAATCTAAGTTTGAGTGTAATTTATGCTAAGCTAATTCTAGTTGCACGAGTAAGCGAATCCACGCTAATAAGAATTTGAATTTGAGTGGCGGATCTGCCGACGATAGAACTGAGTTATGGATTTGGAGACTAAAATACTTAATTTGGAAGTGAATACAGAAGTAACTGAATACTTAGTTGATATAAAAATTAGAATAAAGTGGAGTAGGGAGGTTTAGAATAAGCAGGGAAACGCTTGAACGCAAATACCAAAACAAAACATCGGTCAAACAGAATTAAACATACAATAAATACAGTGCTTAACCGTAATTACGATACCGGGTACAAACTATTTAAAAAAAACGCAAGAAGGGTTGAAAACATGAGCTCAAAAAGCAAGAAAAGAGAAGAGAGAAGACACTACAGCAATGGTTGAAGTTGATTGAGGTTGATGAAAAGATGTACTTCGTATATATGGTATCAAAGTCAAAGTTATATCTCATACCACCAGCTCTGCAGTCTCTAACTAAATGTATGTTGTTTCAGAACTCCGCGAGGCTTTCGAAGCTGAAGCTCAAGAAGTGAAGAAACCTCGTCTGCTCCTCACAGCGGCTGTGCCAGTCGGACCTGATAACATCAAGAGTGGGTATGACGTGCCCGCTGTGGCTAGGTGAGTACTGATGTCATGGAAGACCAGCGTTATAGTAGCACACTACTAAACACCACTATTTTGTAACTACCAAAAAAAAAAGTGTAATGTGGTAGGGGTAGAACATTATGAATGTGCAATCAGAATTTTTAGTTTCGATATAATGACCAAGTTATTAAATGTTAAAATTTTCAGAAATCCTGCATAAAATTATGGACATTATTAGTTACGTAGTACTAGAGAGAAACAACTTTACGCTGCGCTGTTCGGTTCCGCTTGGTATTTAGCGTTTATGAATGAAATGATTTTTGCTTGTTGAAACATTTCTTAATATTTGACTAAAATTGTGGTTATTTAAAGGTATTTTTTTATTACTTGTTTTTTTTTTTCGTGGATGTGTTCAGTAACAGCAGCTAATTTCGCCGCTAATTTCGCTAATTTTTTTTGGTAATCCAATTTTTGTCTTTAGTTTTATTCACTCTTTGTGGAGGTGTACGAACACCTTTGAAGCACTCACAAAACTCTTATACCACACTGGTTTTAAAGAACCAATGACACGATGAAAAAGATTCACTCTTGTTTAAATGACTCCTTGTTTGTTTGAAGCATAATTATACGTTTTTTACCTGATTAGATTTGAAATTATATATGATTCCTTTAGTACTTTAGAAGAATTTTTTTTCTTAGTTAATAACCAGGCTACCCACTAATTACAAAAAAACACTGTGATCATCATCATCATCACCAGTCATACAGTTCTGTCTTACAGAATGTGTAATTAAGTTTAGTTCAAAACCTTTAAGAACTCCAAATGATTCAGCACAAGGAGCAAAAATACTCACAAAGAAAATCTTTTACGTAGAATTTATCGTCGTATTTGACTTTTGCTCCGTTTTCTTTTTGATGCCTGTTCAAATAAGGTTTACTAAAGATATTCACAGAAGGAAAATTACAATTCACGATAAAAGAAACAATCTATATCACAGTTTTTATAGAAAGAAATAAATTTACCCCAAGCGTCCTGTTATTTCTTCTGTGCTATATAAGCATAAATTGTCCTGGGTCTCATAAATAGCGCCATACATACACATATTAATACATTTTGAAAGTTATTTCATGTAAAAACTCAGCGTTGGCTAAATTACGATCATAAAAAAGACACGAGATAGAACATCTAAACACTGACCCAAATAAATAAAAGAAGCGGCCAAGTGCGAGTCGGACTCGCCCATGAAGGGTTCCGTAGCAAAAAGTAACATAATATAAAAGTTCTTGTAGTTCGTCGCAAGGTAAATTGCGGCTTACGATTTATGAAGTATAAAAAAACTACTTACTAGATTTCGTTCAAACCAATTATCGTTGGAAGTTTGCATAGTAATGTATATCATATATTTTTTTAGATTTATTATTCTATTATTTTAGAAGTTACAAGGGGGACACACATTTTACCACTTTGGAAGTGTCTCTCGCGCAAACTTTTCAGTTTAGAAAAAAACGATATTAGTAACCTCGACATCATTATTGAAGACCTATTCATAAATACACACGTATGAAAAAAATTTTTGAGTTTTAGTTTCAAGTATATTTTTGTGTAAAAATCTTAATGCGGTTCACAGAATACATCTACTCGCCAAGTTTCATCAGTCTAGCTCTTACAGTTTTGGAGAAAAATGGCTGTGACATACGGACGGACAGACAGACAGACAGACATAACGAATCTATAAGGGTTCCGTTTTTGCCATTTGGCTACGGAACCCTAATTAGATACGGAAAATACTGCTGCATGAAATACTCTGATTAATATTCGTTGTATATTATTCTACCCTCTCCATACGTTTGCATATTCAAAGAGAACACCACTGTACGTAAAACCAACCCAATTGTAACTCTCGCTAAAACTTGCTACGGAATTCTCGCAATTACGCCATTGACATACGGTCTTATCTTATGGGCAAAACGTTTTCTGTGTCTCATGTGATTTTGGTCAAAACTCCCTTCATTTAATGTCTGAGTGCTTATCGAATTGTCAGTTGTCTGTCTGTCTGTATCAAGTTCGCTTTTAGTGAATCATCTTTTGAACAATTTCATGTCAGTTAAATATTCAGTTACATAATTATTCTGTACGCACTGAGACTTTAATCAGATTTCCCATTCGTGAATAAAGTTTCAGTCTTTCAGTGTCATGTTCTCTCGCACAGTTATTATAAAAGTTTTGAAATGATACTTTAAGGTTCTGCAGAAAATTACATTACTTTCTATTGTTCACCTCGTTTCACATACCTCCTTAAAACAGAATGTCTTTTTGTTGTATATTGCATATGTACGTTCGTATACCTCCTGTTTTTCCTAAGTTTATGCCCAAAGGTGTTTGTTCTCTCTTCTTTGTAAAATATTTACTCTTTCTGTCACTATCGCTATTGAATATTGTTTTGTATCTTCAGCTACCATGAAACATAGACTATGAAACATTCAAAAACAAGATTTCAACCGATTTTAAAACTGATGTTACAGAAACGGTTCAATCATCATATGATCAGTTAGAAAAAAACTTGACAAGTTGCTCAAAGACTTCTCTTAAATCTGAAACCAAGAAAGATATACTACTACAAGCTATGATGACGGAAGAAATAATAGAACTAAAAAACCAAAAACACGCATTAAAGTACAAAGAAAATAAATCAAAACAGGAAAAAGCTCATTTAAGTAAGCTCTATAGAATAATTAAGAAGAAAACTAAATATAACTTACAGAAATACAGACTAAACACACTGCAAGATTATATCGAAAAAACAGGCGGAGTAAAAAAGGCTTACAAAAAATTGAACAATATCAAACAATTAATGACACATCTGTGCAACACTTCAGGAACCATAATTACCAACAGAAAAGACATACTTACGATTGCCACGAAGTTTTACCAAGATCTCTACAGCGACAACAGTACCGACAAAACGCTAGACGGCGACTACACAAACAACCTGGAACCGGCACTGCCTTTCTTGAAATGCGAAATAGAGCTCTCCATAAATAAACTGAAAACTGAAAAGAGTCCTGGCTCAGATGGACTGACCAACGAAATGATTATAGTGGCAAAAGACAAACTATTGACCCCACTAACAAGACTGTTTAACCTTATCTTAGAAAGGAAGACTGTTCCAGAACAATGGACGAGTTCAGAAATAGTTTTGCTGTATAAAAAAGGGGACCCAAAACTTATAACAAACTACAGACCCATAAGCCTCATGTCCTCCCTCTACAAATTATTCATGTCAACTCTACTTCGAAGAATATCCAAAATAATAGATGAAAGCCAGCCGGTAGAGCAAGCAGGCTTCCGAAAATCATTTTCGACTGTCGACCATATACATACTCTGAAACAAATCATGGAAAAATACATAGAGTACGACAAACCTCTGTATATTAGCTTTATTGATTATTCTAAGGCGTTCGACTCTATAACACATAGCTCTATATGGAAATCTTTGACAGAACAAGGTATAAACGGTGATTATATAGACGTTCTACGTGAAATATATAGAAACAGCATAGCACGAGTAAGGTTAGAAACGGTAGGCCCACCATTTCGAATAGAGCGAGGAGTACGACAAGGTGATCCGCTCTCGCCAAATATATTCATCGCCGTCCTAGAGCACGTCTTCCGCCAGCTAAATTGGAGCGAGATGGGTTTAAAGATTGACGGTAAGTTTTTATCACATTTGAGATTCGCTGATGACATAGTTTTACTCTCAGAAGATCCAGCAGAACTACAAGAAATGATAGAGACACTTAGCAAGCAAAGTAAAGTTGTAGGTCTTGAGATAAACAAAGACAAAACGAAGGTTATGACTAACAAATGCAAAACACCAATTTCTGTTAGCTCTATGACTCTAGATTATGTTGACGACTATGTTTATCTTGGCCATTTAATATCATTTATAAACTGCACAGAAAAGGAAATAAACAGAAGAATAAAATGTTCATGGAGTAAATACTGGGCTATGAAGGATATATTTAAAGGGAACTTACCCATTTTCGCTAAAGACAAAAGCAATGAACATCTGCCTCGCTCCATGCCTTACTTACGCTTGCCAGACTTGGTCTCTCACAAAGAAAAGTCTGGAAAAGGTAAGAGTGTGCCAAAGAGCAATGGAGAGGAGCTTCATAGGCATCAGGCTTTCAGATCGCATTAAAAACAGCAACATTAGGAAAAAGACAAAAGCAAAAGATATAGTACGGCGGATTCTGGGCCTGAAATGGAAATGGGCTGGTCATCTGCAAAGGCTGGATCAGTACAGGTGGTCCCATGCAGCCACTAACTGGAGTCCGCGGGACAAAAAGCGCAGAAAAGGACGTCCTCCCAAGAGATGGAGTGATGACATCGCGCAAGTAGCCGGTAAACTATGGCTAAGGAAGGCAAGAGAACGTACAGAATGGAAGCTCTTGGAGGAGGCTTTCACCGCCACAGGCGGCATTTACATATAGTTAATTTTTATATAATTAACAGCACCTAGGTTAAGTTTTTCTTTGTGTAAGTAAATAAAGCTATTTTTATTTTATTTATTTTATTTTATCTTCAGCTACCTGGACTTCATCAACCTTATGGCCTATGATTTCCACGGCAAATGGGAGAAGCAAGCTGGTCACAACGCACCCTTGTACGCACCTTCCTCCGACTCCGAATGGAGGAAGCAGCTCTCTGTGGACCACGCTGCTCATCTCTGGGTCAAGCTTGGAGCACCTAAGGAGAAGCTCATTATTGGTTAGTAGCTATGGAATGAAAAATATCATAGTTGAAAGTTAGATACGCCCTAGTTATCATTGTTTTCTGTATTTTTTGCTGAAGTATCTTAGCAGGGTTATCGATTGACAGATATTAAAGTACAAAGAACAGCATATAAGCTTCAAAACAGCTTTAAAAAGAAGAAAATAGGTATAGATAAATAAATATTATTCTGCCAGTCTCAAGTTAAGTAAGTTGAGTCGTAAGTTGTGATACTAGGTATTTACCTGATTATAATTAGCCGTAAGGCTATTGTAATAATTAGTGGAACTCATGTCCTGGACTTTTTTACGCCCTAAGACCTATAAAACACATGAAGCAATAAATAATAATCAGTCCATAAAATGTTTCAAGAAGAAAACCGTAGAATCTTCTAAGTAAGTGCATTACACTATTAGTAACTAACATCAGGTGATATTTGTAAAAGAAAACTTTTTCAGAGCTAATAATGATTACATCAATTTCTAGGCATGCCAACATATGGGCGCACATTCACCCTGTCGAATGCAAATAACTTCAAAGTGAATGCTCCTGCCACCAGCGGGGGTAAGGAGGGGAAGTACACCAAAGAGGGAGGGTTCCTGGCTTATTACGAGGTAAGGAACTTATTAGCAATAATGTACAAGGTATGTTCGTTGTTTGTGCCTTTGTTGTTTGTTTTTGAAATTGCAACATGAGACTCAACTGTATACCTCAAGTTGATGGACACAAGGCAGTATGAAAGGTAGATGTGCTTGAACTTATAAGACTATGCTTTATTATAAGTGAAAGATGATCATAATCACATCAAAATGTAGTACAAAAATTGATGTAGGTGATAAAGTATAGAGTTTAAAATTCTCCAAAAGCGTTATCCAAATTAAAAAAATATTTGAATTGAGTTAAATACTTCTACTTTGTGACAGATTTTTGTTTTTAATATGTTTATCTGACGAATAGCAAAAAGCGGAAGTTTAAAGACGGGTAGTTGTAACGAATAGTGATGAAAATCAGTAGGTACCGAAAACAGGCAATTGAACTGAGTAAACTGATTATGCATTATCGACCCTAGTCTAGCTTTACCTAGGTACCTCGAACCAGCGCTCTGGTAAACAACTTGGCTTCGAATCGCCGACAATCCGAAGCCCGGTCCTTTCCAATTATGGGCCGGTTCGCATAGTTTGTAGAGCTATTGATCATAGACCATGTGGAACCGCTGGTGCTTTAACTCCATAAAGATTGGAACACAAGAAAATTGCCACTCAAAGATTCTCCTTATACGGCTACTAATCACAGAGGCAAATAACTATGCAACCAGTGATCTCATAACCCAAATGATGTTCCACGCAAAATGTCGCTGGTCAAGTAATAGATTGGACCTGCTAGAAATTAAATTCAGAATGATATCAATAGTATTGTAATAAAATTTCACTTTTGAAATATAGTGCACCAGCTAATCTTCAGTCACTGGAATTGAGCTCCGAAACTAGTTTCAAGTGCCTTTTCTATCAGCGGTACTAATTTACATAGATACGAGGCTGTTTAATTCATGCTTGCCAAATAAGTACCCCGAAAATGTTTCCTTTGACTTTGAAACTCCCACGGCATAGCTTTATATAAAACATGACATGCAGTTTACATTGAATTTCTACTTAACCTGTTTTGTTATTCAATAAATCACCTATTTGACATTAAGAGACATAATGAACAGAGCCGGATCTAGTAGAGTTCCTTGAGATACACCAATCGTATATGCTCGTATTTCTCTGATAAAAAAATAATTATTTTGAAGGAAAGGTGAACTATGAAATCACATTCAAGAGTATCGGACAGCAGATAAGATGTGACAGTAAACTAAGCTCATCATTACTATAAGTAATGAAATAACGTTTTAAATTTGTCCAGGTTTGTGAAATTCTGAGGAACGGAGGCGCTTACGTTTGGGATGAAGAAATGAAGGTACCCTACGCCATCGATGGAGACCAGTGGATCGGATTCGATGACGAGAGATCCATCAGGCACAAGATGAGGTATGTCAAAGTAGTTTCTGTATATTTTCAATTTTATCGCAAACCATTGATTTTAAGCACTATTTGCATGTTCTTCTCGTAATAGTGTCTTTTCATTAAGTTTATTAATATGATTTGTCTGATTTTCAACAGATGGATCAAAGACAACGGTTTTGGAGGCGCCATGGTGTGGACCGTTGACATGGATGATTTCAAGGGTGATGTCTGTGGTGGTGATGTCAAGTACCCGCTGATTGGAGCTATGAGGTTAGCTTTTGCTTTTTCTAATATCTTTTAAATATCTGAGTATTTTAAAGTAAGTTAATCTAAGTATTTTTGCCCGAATTGAATTGCTTTAAATTCATAAGATTTTTTGAAGACAAAGTTATTTATTATATTTTTGGAGCATAGTTTTGTTACCAATAGTATCGCAGTTTTAACAACTACCCTCACTTATTCTTCCGTATATTTTTTGACTCCTTATCTTTATTTCATTTCAATCCAGAGAGGAACTCCGTGGCATCTCAAGAGGTAAAAACGCGAAGGACATCGACTGGTCTGTAGTAGCTGCTAGCGTGGAGTTTGAAGAAGAGACCGAGAAGCCTCAACCAATCAAGATCAGCCTCTCAGACGTGCTCCAGAAGGTCAAGAAACCATCGAAGACAAAGCATATCATCAAGGGGACTGCTATCCTTGATAAGAATAGTAAGTTTAAGTTAAGCAAGAAATTCCAAATGCGTAGATGCTATCAGATTTTGCCCTAACCCCATCAGTTTATAGAAGTCTGCTTTGTTAGGCTTATGATTCTCACTAGAGTATCTTGAGTCTTCAGCGGTGGTTGCTAAGTCTGCGAGCTTATTGCTTGTGTTGACCTGTCCTTTGCCACTTCTAGAACACATTACATCTAGGAGAGCTACCAGACGTTTTTGAAAATTGTGATAGATCTGATTAACATTTTGAAGATTTGCACAGAGTCATTTTGAAGATTATGAAATGTAATCATAATGAAATGCGGCAAAACCAAGAATATTATTCCAGTCTCAAGGATATTTCAGGACATTTGTATTCTGTTGTATTCGCTTCAAAATGTCATGCATAGCTTATAAACTTATTTTGCTTTGAGAGTACTTTCTTTTCCACTGAGGTTCCTTCGTAACATCTGTGGAATAAATTAATTTTCCAAATGCGAGTGAAAATGGCACTGAGTTTATCACAAGTTTAATTAAAAACAAGTGAAGTTTCAAAAACTTGAGAAACTAACGTCATGGCCAACTGAACAGATTTTGATGAAATTCTATGGGACTGATCTGGACTAACCTTTTAGTTAAAAAAAATCATAAATTACGCGATAAAAATAGAACAAATACAACAAATTGAGAAAGAGATAGATAAAATATAAAAAAAAATAACCTTTTGAATTTGAAGTCGGTTAATAGTATAAAATGCGTCATAATTTTCTTGTAGGCTGGAAAAAAATACTAGCCGGAAATTTGCTCAGGAGTCAATTTAAATAAATCGATTTTTGTCTGTTTTCGTAATACCTACATACACTTTGTGAATCACCCCTCCGAAATTGCTGTCAGTGGTTTAGCCAATCTAACTTGAGCTATGAAGTCATTAAAACTTTAGCCAATCGTAGCTCACGTTATTTTAAGCTTCCCATATTGTATTATTCATACAAACCAAATAAAACAATCAAGTTAGAGAATTAAATTATCATTGTTTTCAAATAAAAAAAAAAAACAAATCAAAAGCTATTTATTTTTATGGCACACAATAGTATTACACAAGGATTTTAAGGTTTTTATTCCATTGAGAATTTTATAAATAATGACATTTCTAATATTGGTATTTGACTACGTAAAATTGAATTTTGTATAATTATTATTTAATTTGTGTTTATTGATTATTTCTTGTTTGTCTCTTCTAAATTGTATGTACTTATTTCAAACATGATTGTATGATCGTTCATGAATAAATGATATATTATGATTATACAAGTAAAAATGACAAAAAATTTGGTCGTCACTCAGCTTAATTATCGTCGTTGCAAATTCAAAAAAAAAGGTGGGTAGTTTTCATCGTTTTTTTCGGTAAGTTACATTTTACACATAAGAGATATTAAATTTGCAACGACGATATGCTTTATTAGCGAGCGCCACTATAAACGCTGGTCTTCCGTGACACCAGTAGAGTGCGACACAGCGCAGCAACTGCGACTCACCAAAAAAATCAAGTCAAAAAGTATTTATATTGTAGTAGGATAATTTTAAGTGATCAAGCTTAGAAGAACAGCCAAGAAACTCAGAGCTTTGGTTCTTACAATACAACAATACCAAAGTGCTCAGCACTTAGAACAAGCAACACTTTACAATGTACTTAACACTTCTCTTCAACTGTCTGGCACTAACAGCGACAAACATCGACCGGAGTGCCACAAGGGTCACTTTTAGGGCCCGCACTGCTTAGAACGGGACTACGTAACTCGCGATAGGTTTGCGATCACAGAATAAAGTAGAAAGGCGATCGTGCGCCGTTTGTATGGGAGCTACTGCTGCCAGTTTTACATTTTCACTATTTTATTGAAAATATCACTAAATAATGAGGATTTTATGGAAAAGGAAGAATTTCTTTTTGTTTTAATTAGTTGCTTGACTCCTTGTTCGGCAAGTAATTATTACGCAACAAGGCATTTTTAATTTTATCACTCCCGAATAAACTGTCGAATTGGTATGGAGGAAGAAGCACATGCTCATACATTTTGGCGGTACTTTTCCTGCCACATAGCCCTTCTACCATGTTCTGTATTTTCAACAGTGTGAAATAAATTCTGTCAATATTTCGGGCAGACAATAAATTTAAGAACAAGTGTATTGAGAATAAGCTATTGTCTTAATTCTAGTGGCGTGCATGCAAAATAGGATAAATTATGTATTGATTCAAAAAACTAGCCCTAAGATCTGACAATGTTAAATTTACATGCATATTGCATAATAAAGCCATAAATATACTGAAAACTGAATACAGCATCAAGGTTTGAGCTGCCTTCCATATCAGGTACAGCTTGCGAGACGCTGTGCGATTTCGTCTGCTGTCGCACTGTGATCGCTGTCGCTTCATTTTTTTACGTTATCAGAGAGTGGGTCTTCCACACGTGGTTCTGTCTTGCTGACAGAAGGATTGAAGAATAAAATCATTTTTTGCTTTCATATGCTTAAGCCGTGTCGTGCCCTTCATGTAAGAAAATAAGACATATTCTATTGTGTAGGAATTGTTTTGACAGTCATAAATCATGTTTTTTTTTGCCCCTGATGCTATATAAATCAATGCCTGTTTATTATTACTAGATAAATTCTTAGCGACAGAAGTAGGAACATCGTTAGTTTTCTCGAACTCTTTCACAAACAGCACGTGTGGAAAGTCCTCAGAAAGTCGACAACATAGCAAGTTTCAAATATCGAATGCTTTTACGCTCAAGTATTTCTTCCCACCAGAAAACAATGAGCCCTGATGTAAACTACACTGTTCCCGGTTTGAAGTATTTGCACAATGTATACGGTCGGGGCAGGTCAAGTTTTACTGGTTGTGTGTAGCAAATGGCTTTTTTGATTTAACACTTTCAAGTTTATGATGTCCCTTTACTAAACAAGTTGCCGTCGAAAACGAAGCGATTTTTTTAATTTATACTATTGTGACTTTCGGTTTTTATAAAGGAGTTTTTCTGTATTTGGTAAACAAAAAACAGGATTACTGATCATCTTTATCCATCTTATTATAAGACTAATACAAATGCCTGGAGGCCTTTTTGTGATGTTTTTTGCTAAAAACGCCTACCTCTTAAACGATAGCTCCAACGACATTAATGCCGCCAGTGACTTCAGACATACAGTGAGCGAACTTCGGAATATAAACCTTGCGCACATCTAGGACGCCTGCGATGGCAGTGTATGACTGTCAAGTATCGCGCTGTCAAAGTTCGCAGTAGTGTGTGCGGATGAAATGCTGCAACTGATCGCCATCGCCATGGCTATCATGGTTAGGCTAGATGTGCACACGGTTTTACTTAGATTTATTGATTATACAACGTGAGTTTGAATTCATATGTTATCCCGAAAGGGGGATAAGCTACTCCTGAATGCCAACAGCATTAGTTCTATGACTTTTCTGAATCAGGACTTTTTCATTCAACAAATGGTGTGTAAAGTTTACGCCATGATTTTGCTTAAAAGCATGTTAGGCAACCCTATAACCAGCTGATTAGGTACTTGACCTCTGTTGAACTATGTCTTATTTGACACCCAAAATCTGCCATTGGCAAGTCAAAAAGCAATAAAAATGTATTACCGCCTCCTTTGAATCGTCATCCTAATTTTATAAAAATGGGGTCTGTTGGGTTCCGTATAATATTTTTCATGGAATTTATGTTCAAGTATTTATTTTGTTTATTTGTTGTATGATTCAGAACGAAGAGGATGTGATGCAATGCCTACACTCATTAAAAATTATTTTATTTACACATTGTAAAAAAACTAGTGGTAGGTACTTTCGTACCAAAACATATGTAAGACAAGTTTTATTTGTGTGATTGAGTGATAAACAACAAGTGCATTTTGCGACTACCTACTTTATGAAAATCTCCGACTTTGGCATTGCAATTTGGTTAAATTGTCTAAGCTGTCAAAGGAAACCGAACTCGAAAATCTAAAAATAAACTTAGGCATTTCAGTTATTTTCAGTATTTCGTGGACTATTTCGTTGCGAGCGCATGTTGAAAAGTTAAACTCAGTGTACAAAAATCATTTAATTGTCGTAGGTATGGCCTACCTAAGTGCTTGTGAATAATGTGTGCAAAACCTACCTGTACCTAGTACTCGTAGTAGTACCTACCTATGTAGCTACCCGTCTTCAGAACAGAGTGCTTATACCATGGAAAGCCAGTAAATTGATATGTACCTAGTTTGTAAGTTTTATTACTACTTACCTATTTACCAAATTAGCGCCGGCCCCGCCCAAGATGTAGGGTTTTCACACAAAATATTTTGTCAATTGATTATTTTTTTTGTATGGAAGATTTAGATTTCGTATTTCACAGAAATGTTTTCATAGCTTGTGCAAAACCATGGTCCCTATCACCACCTTTCGGGATAACATACGAATTCAAACTCACGTTGTATAGTGTTTATTACACAGTACAGTAGTGTACAGTAGTAGGTGCGCTAGTGCCGAACAGTCCCTAAAGTGGGCGATCCATTGGCGAGCTAAAACTGACGAGCCTGCGAGCTATAGGTATAAACCGCCAATGTATCACCCACTTATGAATTATTCGTCAAGTGTGATTAGGATCCGATAGCACAGCGGTCAGCGCAGCCTCGTACCAACGCGCAGGTCACGGGCTTAAATCCCGCTCGGCTTTTAACTTTTGGGCCAATATAAAAATCTTTACTCAGAATATTGATAGGCACTTGTCTAAGGCTAACGTTTCCGACAGTCTTCACAAGAAGGTGCTTTTACGTGCTGAGAGTAGCGGCGATAAATAACATATTTTAGATGTTAACGTCACACATTTGCAGGAACCCCGGAATCAGCTCCGAACTTTACGGGTCACAGCCTTGAGGATAAACCTCGTACTTACAAGCGCTACTTAAGTTTGAGACATTGCTTTGCTCTAAGTTAGTTCTGTCACTGTTTGTCATAAGTTAGTGGTGTTCTACTCTTCTTCTTACTTAAGAGCAATGCTCTTGTCGGCGTAATGTATACATTTTTCTCCAGGTATTTCTTTTGAATGAAACCTGACTTCCTTATTCGACATGACGGCAATCTTCGCTTTTATTGGGCTCATGGTATCCTTGGTTCTCTTCTTCTCTTTCCTTGGCTCATGTAGCGTATCCTTGGTTCTCTTTTTCCCTTTCCTTATTTTTTTCCTTCGATTATAATATTTATTTCCTATTCTGTTCTCAACAACTTTTATGATGGCTCTTTTCTCGTGTTGACGAGTAACTTTTACGTTCGTTCGCTTTCTCGTTCTAACGAAGAGATAACAATTATTTAGACACTTATTATCTTTTGTGATACTTCTTGTTGTTTTAAGGCCTTAAATATTTAATAGATTTAGCTTAATCGTGTTTTTATTAGGGTTAAGATATTTGACAAGTTATTACTATTGTTATTATTATTCAACCGTTTTTGTCCCACTGCAGGGCAAGGCCTCCCTTCCCTCTTTGTCAAGTTACATTATATATAATAGTACTAATGGTATTATCTTATCTGTGATAATAGTAAGTATCACAAAATGAACCGAGTGAGATTCGAACCCAGGACCCTTGCTTGATACAAGCTTACCACGGCCTTTTCAAGAATGAGGAGGCTATGTCCAATAGATGAGTCAATTTGGCTGATGATGAAAATGATGAAAGCAAGTGTCTTCAAATATGACAGCGATATTTGACAGCATTTCTCTGATCGCCACCACATAACGCTTAGATGAGCGCAAGGCTTTAATGGTACAGAAGATTAAGAAAGTGTCAATCAGCAATATGAAGCAATTTCGGAACCAGTCAGTCACATGCCTTTCTCCTTCACAGTTTAATTTAGTTTTTATAAAGATTGATGTCGTTTTCGATGATATTTTCTTAATAACTTGAGCAAAAGATCGAATTACACTAACTAGTAATTGAATGACCAGTTTTATACTGAAACTAGCGGCTTGTCCCGGCTTCGTACGGGTAGAAATTTATTTTTAAATTCATAAATATAGACTATGTTACTCAAGGTGAATGTAGCTTTCCGATGGTGAAATAATTTTTGGAATCGGCACAGTCGTTTTAGAGTTTATTCATTACAAACTTATGCACAAAAATACGAATCTTTCCTCTTTATAATAATAGTATAGATAGAAAAAGATTTTTAGAGATTACGGGGCAGTCTGATGACGTAGAAACAAAAGCAGAAGTTGTTGAACGTTAAAACTGACAGCCTAACATGCCTTCCAATGCTCAACTAATGGCATGAACGTATCACTAAACAGTAAGAACCAAGCTTCTTATTCTTACCTCTTTTTCTAGATTTGGTCACGTGGAACATTCCTTTATCAAAGTCGTTTCAAATTAATCCTTGCAATTTAAGAAGTCTTCGTAAAACAACTTCAATTCAATTCATTTATTCATTACTAAACATGTACATCTATTACAAATTGCTTAGTTCTAATATGTAGCTTAGGTCAAGTGCGCACCCTGTAGGGTACTACAATGTCATAGTAGGTAGGTATCTAAAAAACTCAAACTCAAAAACTCAAACTCAACTCGCGTTTCAGCTTATTGCCTAGATGTTAGGCCTTTAAAAGAATGATTGAATGAAGAACTTTTTCACACTTTAAAGGCCTGCACACACCTAGTTCGCTGGCGAACGCAATCAGTGAAACGCTGTCAAATATCGCTGTCAAATCTCAAATCTGACAGCGATATTTGACAGCGTTTCACTGATCTCTACCGCCAGCGAACTAGGTGTGTGCAGGCCTTAACCTTTTGAAAGACGTAAAAATCTATTTGACAAAAAAAGTTCTTGAGCTTATAAAATTAAAATTGTAAGAAACGACCAAGCGCCTCGTAACCGTAACTTTGCTCGTAACCCTAGCTTCGAGCACTTTAATTTGAGCACCTGTTTTAAAAAATTCAAGCGTCAAGATCCTCGTTTTGCAATTTACTTTAGCGTTGGTTCCTGGGAAACGGGAACCATTTTGAACATCCCATCGACTTTGATCTTGTCTATCCACATCTTCTTTCTGACTTAATGTCGTCACAGATCATCAGATGGGGCCTATGCTACTTTTGACGCCATTTCTTTGCGTCGATCACTTTGAAAAATGATTTATTACGAAATAAATATACTCACTGTGTATGTAACATAGCCTACCCGTGAGAACCTCTAATTGGCTCTCTAAATCTAATTTGTTGTGTATTCTTTAATTATAAAGCTGTTGGTTTTCCAATAAATATAAATAAAATAAAAATAAACGTTTCGCAGCCAAGAAATAAAATAGAAACTCTCTGAGCAGTAAAAAGTTACTCGCACCCATCCGTTTTACCAAGTTAAGACTGCTAGATGACGGTCACCGTTTTAAAAAATACCTAGGTTTAATCCAGTAACCATTTGTAACCTGGGGACAAAGTGGTTCTGTCCTACAAGATTCTCAAGATTTATTTTGTGTCCTTTATAGTCTTGTCTACTCATTTATTCAAGTTGCTTCTTTGAAGCGCTTGAAAAGTTATTCTTGGAATATAGAAAGTAGCTTAGAATAGACTCATGTTTATTTATTCAAGCAAGAAAGTTCATAAAAGCAGTCTTATCTTGCAGCTTTGCATATTATTGTGATAAGCATACAAGCTTGCCGGCGCTCAAAGCCTATCTGTACCGAGTGGATCTTACGTATTAGAATATAGATTTCTTGAAGTAATTCATTAAAAATCCTTGTTTTTGTCTCGATGGATAAGTTCTGAATGTACACTATAAATATTTTAGCAGGAGTTTATTACGTTACGTTATTTAAGTATATGCTATGCCGTCTGTCTGTGTAACATTATTACTTATCTCCCACAGAGCGTGATCCTCAAGTCCTCTGCTACCTCACTTCCTGGTCTTCAAAGCGTCCCAGCGGTGGCCGCTTCACGCCTGAGAACGTGGACCCAACACTTTGCACTCACCTCATCTACGCCTTCGCCACGCTGAAAGACCACAAGCTCTCGGAAGGCGATGAGAAAGACGCTGATATGTATGACAAGGTCGTTGCGCTGAGGGAGAAAAATGCTAATTTGAAGGTATGTAATAGATATCCTACTTCTTATCTTATTTAGAAAGAAAGTTTTGATGTGTGGAAGTTTGTGGCCCAATCGCAAGCTAACCACTGACCAGTACAGTGGATAAACTTTGTTTCTGAGATGGACTTCCGTCCATCTCCGCGTATCTATGCAGTTCGTTTTTTCTACTGTTCATGTTTTTTTATGAACACAGTGGAAAAAACGAACAAGATAAAACGAACTGCATAGTGCGTGTTAAATATTGATATTACTAAATTACTGCTGCCACAAATAATCAAATTGTATCAATAACCATTAGGAACATTTTTTGACATTGTAATAAGACTTAGTCTAGTTTTTCCGAAATTCACGTACCTACTAAAATATTTTTTAGAGGACCATCACCAGCAATGCAACTCTGAGAAACCTTTGTTTGCCTCGGTTCTTTATCATTATTGTCGTCCACAGCCACTTCACCCACTGCTGAGTAATAACCTTCCTCAGTTCGTGCCATCCACCGCGATCCTGCATTATCTAGTTATTCATCCATCATTGTAAATTCTTCCAGATCCTTCTCGCGATTGGTGGCTGGGCCTTTGGATCCACACCCTTCAAAGAGCTGACCTCCAACGTGTTCCGTATGAACCAGTTCGTGTACGAAGCTATTGAGTTCCTGCGTGATTACCAGTTCAATGGATTGGATGTTGACTGGGAGTACCCGAGGTAAGCGTTTTATGTAATGTGCTTTCCTGATGAGTTTTCTGTCTATCTTTTCAAGGGTATCTTTCAATAAGTAAGTCTTTAGTGTTTGGGTGCATTGTGTTTCGGATCTCTGAGTTTTGATCAGTGAGTTTATATCCGGACGCGACATCATTATAGAACTTTTTGTAAAACTCTTTAGTCGTGAGCACCAAAAATTATGTGTACCAGACGCTATTACTGGAATGATTTACAGATTTTGACAGAGCTAGAAGCCTATCCAAACATTATATTCTGGCTCTTGCATCAGTTTGACGTAGAAATGAAATGCAATGAAAATGAAAGTATGTAACAGACATTTCATGGTTTAATTACAGAGGAGCAGACGACCGCGCCGCATTTGTTTCCCTTCTAAAAGAACTCCGCACCGCGTTCGAAGGTGAAGCCAAGACCTCTGGCCAGCCTCGTCTGTTGCTGACTGCTGCGGTACCGGCTTCCTTTGAGGCTATCGCTGCTGGATACGATGTACCGGAGATCTCGAAGTACTTGGTAAGTGAAGAAGACCACGTTACATTAACTTGGAAAAAGACTTCATTTTGCATGTCCTTTAGTTTTAACCGAGATTTATTTTATTTTTATTTATTTATTTTATTTTATTTTAGTTTTAACCGAGATTTATGTTTGTAACAGTAAAGATCTTTCATTTTTTATAGTTTCTAAAGAACCACCAGTGCATTTGTTTAAGATAGCCGCTATTTGTTCCAGGACTTCATCAACGTGATGACGTACGACTTCCACGGACAATGGGAGCGTCAAGTCGGACACAACAGTCCCCTCTTCCCTCTTGAAAGCGCCACCAGCTACCAGAAGAAACTTACTGTGGTACGTAGCTTTACAAAAAAAATATCAATATAGCCTAAGGAGAACGTCAAATTCTTGCGAAATGTACTTCTCCTGTTCTTGGAAATAAATATTAAACAACACTATCTCGCCCCAAATCAAGCAGAGCTTATACTTAGGTGTTGGGCTGCTACGCTATAACGTCGACACTGCTACTTATACTAATTTTTGTAGCAGTAGTAGATTATTTTTGTGTGGCTCGTCCGATGCAGTACCTACTACTACCATGCCTATTTCTGCCGTGAAGCAGCATTGCTGTGTTTCGGTTAAAGGGTGTAGATGCCTGTGAAATTACTGGCACGTCAGGCTGAGCTGTATGCCTCAAGTTGATGGACGCAGGGCTGTGCATAGTAGTGCACGTTCCTGACGTGCGTGACCTAATAGGCCTTGTTATAGGCGATGGTTACCACTTAACATCAGATGGGTCATATACTTGTTCCATTAACTAGATGTATATAAAATAAATATTAAGTGTACCTATTAGTAACAAATCGTCCATTTATCTGGATCCATTCTACTGACATGGCACGCCCAGTCCCACTTGAGCTTGGCCGTTTTTCTTCCGATGTCGGCAATTCCAGTAGCTGAACGAAGGAGGACGAAGGATTTGGGGGAGACTTGTCCCAGCAGTGGGACGATATAGGTTAGAAAAACAAAAAAAAAAGTAAAAAATGATTTTTGATTCTAGGACTATTCAGCTCGTGAATGGGTTCGCCAAGGTGCTCCTAAAGAGAAGCTGATGATAGGTATGCCGACATACGGCAGATCCTTCACTCTCATCAACGACACGCAATTCGATATCGGCGCTCCTGCTTCTGGTGGTGGTAAGTTTTAATATCTCGTCTGATTGAAATATATTTGCCTTTTTTTTTACTATTTATAGGCTAACGCTTGACCCCAATCTCACCTGATGTTAATTGATGATGCGGTCGATCTTCTAAGATAAGACTAAATTATAGGTATTCGGAAAAACAGACGCCGGTAACGAGTTCCACTCTTTGACTCTCCGCATTATAAAAGCTGAAGCCAAGCACTTTACTTACATGGTGTTCATGTACATACTTATGACTTTGGCCTTGTACCTTGGCTATGTAGGTGTTTAATCCGTATATATTATTTCTACCGAATTAAAACCTTAGGATATTAATTGTCATATCAATTTCAATAAAGTCACAAAGATTTTTGATTTTGTAAAGTTAAGAACTGACTTTTGGGACATTATAAAAAACTTTGTGATTTATATAAAATCTACACTATAAAATCAATAAAAGGGGGAATGAAACTCTAACCGACGGTTTCCGAAATTAAACTCTGACTTTCAAAACGGGTCACAATCCTAAAATCACAAAGGTCAAACATAGGTCCCTGAATTCTCAATCTATTTTCATTTATACCTCCCAGGCACAGCTGGTCGCTTCACCAACGAAGCCGGTTTCATGTCCTACTACGAGATCTGCGAATTCCTCCGCGAAGACAATACCACTCTGGTGTGGGACAACGAGCAGATGGTGCCCTTCGCGTACAGAGATGACCAGTGGGTTGGATTCGATGATGAGAGATCGCTGAAAACCAAGGTACCTAACAGTTGAATTGGCTTCAAATGTACAAATTAATTATTTACTTATTTATTTTATTTAATTAGAACGGTCTGGGAACCAATTACAGTAATTAAAATGTAAATTACATTTTGTCACTCTAAATACATAATTGATTTAACATTAAAGAACATAATTACAAAAAGTTAAGCATGTCAAATTAGGTAGGTCTATCTTTCGTCGAATAAAATAATACTTATAACAAAACAAAAATTAATTCATCATAAAAAAAAAGCAGCCAAGTGCGAGTCGGACTCGCCCATGAAGGGTTCCGTAGCACGACGAACTACAAGAACCTTTATATTATGTTACTTGATGTAACATAATAAGGTTCTTGTAGTTCGTCGAAAGGTAAATTGCGGTTTACGGTTTATGACGTATAAAAAAAAAACTACTGACTAGATCTCGTTCAAACCAAAAATCGTTGGAAGTTTGCATAGTAATGTACAACATATATTTTTTTTAGATTTATCATTCTCTTATTTTAGAAGTTAGAGGGGGGGAGACCAACTTTTTTCCACTTTGGAAGTGTCTCTCGCGCAAACTATTCAGTTTAGAAAAAAACGATATTAAAAACCTCAACATCATTTTTGAAGACCTATCCATAGATACCCCACACGTATGGGTTCTATGAAAAAAAAAATTTTGAGTTTCAGTTTCAAGTATGGGGACCCCCTAAATTTATAGTTTTAGAAAAAAACGATATTAGAAACCTCAACATAATTTTCGAAGACCTATCCATAGATACCCCACACGTACGGGTTCGATGAAAAAAATTTTTTTGAGTTTCAGTTTCAAGTATGGGGACCCCCAAAATTTATAGTTTTTTTTCTATTTTTGTGTAAAAACCTTAATGCGGTTTACAGAATACATCTACTCACCAAGTTTCATTAGTCTAGCTCTTATGGTTTCGGAGAAAAATGGCTGTGACACGTCCGGACAGACAGACAGACAGACAGACAGACAGACAGACAGACAGACAGACAGACATGACGAATCTATAAGGGTTCCGTTTTTGCCATTTGGCTACGGAACCCTAAAAACAGTCACAAATAAAATTGATAACAACAAAAAATAATAAGTCTAATGTCTCACGTTGATTATGCTAACAAAAACATAAAAAAAAAAAAAACAACTGTCTGTCTCACAGTACTTGAGGCAAAGATCATTTATTTATGTGAAGTTATCATCATATTATATATGATGTATGATGATCAACCATGTGGTTGACTGGCCTCTCAGCACAGCTGGTCTGCCATCTGCGCCGTAGGTCGTGGGTTCAATCCCCACCGAAAACAAATATTTGTATGGTGAACGCAGATGTTTGTTCTCTGCTTGGGTGTTATATTGTATTCTAAGTATGTATTTACAGCAAAAATATATATATTTAAGTATTATATCAGCTATCTGGTTCCCATAGTACAAGCAGCAATAAAATATAGAATATTGATAACAATCTAATATTTCCAGATGGCATGGCTAAAAGAAGAAGGCTTTGGTGGCATCATGGTCTGGTCTATCGACATGGATGACTTCAGAGGCTCATGCGGCACTGGGAAGTACCCTCTCATCACCGCCATGAAACAGGAGCTTGGCGATTACAAAGTACAACTTGAATATGACGGACCTTACGAATCTTCAAATCCCAATGGGCAGTACACTACTAAAGACCGTAAGTGTTGAATTCTTTAGAATTTTTAAAAGTACTAAAAATCTATTTATTTACACAAAGATACTTACAATTAAACAAAATATTTATAAAATGTACAAAATACACAAGAAACAGTTGAGCTATCTGCAGATCGTTACAAAAGATCTAGAGATAGCTCAACTGATCCAAATCAGTGCCAGACGGAAGCGTTCCAAGACGCTGGCGGCATTGCCACGCTGAATAGCAATGCTTATACGCTGCGCCAGATACCCACCAGCTCTTGGGTCACGCGTCGCTTCGATCAGTCGCCTAGACCAAAAAGTACTATTATCTAGACTTGTCATTACTGATGAATGGTTTTAATGTTTGTAATGTCAACACGAAAGAAGAAGAAGAACAATTACTAATGCAAAGTCAACAGATCGAGGTAGATGGCACATACTAAGAGAGGCCTATACCCAGCAGTGGGTGAAGTTAGGGTTTGGATGATGATGATGATGACGATGACAATGATGAGGATGATGATGCTGATGATGACGACGATGATGATGACGATGATTATGATGTAGATAATGTTGATAATGATGATGAGATTCTAGACAAATACAAATACTTTACACTCGTTTGATGAAAACACAAAACTGAAGACATAGTGAAAATAAAAAACTACCCTCCATATATAATTCCAATAAAGCGGTGTGTTTTGCTCTTTTTTTTCTAAGAATAAAAAGAGATGGAAAATACTGGCATGTCACAGAATGTGAATAAGATCCTTAGTCTATAGCTAAAAGAAACAATATTTAAAGCAAATTCTAACCTAGATAATATTATTTCAGCCACCGAAATCACTTGCGAAGAGGAAGACAACCACATTTCCTACCACCCTGACAAAGCGGACTGCACTATGTACTACATGTGTGAGGGAGAAAGGAAGCATCACATGCCTTGTCCTGTAAACCTAGTGTTCAATTACAATGAGAACGTTTGCGATTGGCCCGAGAATGTAGAAGGATGCCAACATCACACTCAAGCACCCGCGGCTAAGCGATAGACGTAACTCAATTTGTATCTGTATGTACTATAGGACCCTTTACATGTTCAATTGACTTTAAAATCAGTTCTCAGATCTATTGTCTTATTTATTTTACATTGCTTTTGGGTTTTTTATTGCTTTTGTCAAATTTGTGATGATAATTTTGTATAGGAGATGAAGAAAAAAACGAAAACGTAAATACAAGTCACATTATTTTGTAAATTTGCAGTTGGCAACTAGAAATTGGAAATAAAATTAGCAGGTACTTTATTTGATTGTTTCTTCGGTTATAATAAGGTTAATTAAATAAAATGACCACCTGTACTTTATGTACTTTCATTAAAATGAATGTCTAACAAAATATTTTATTTATTGGCTATATCTGCTCTTTTGTAGAAAAGATGGAGGGATTCGTGTGATATAATGTAAATTACTTGTCAATTCATATTGATGAATTCTTAGTTTGTATCTATTTTATAAATTATGTTTTCTCGAAGGTTGGGCTTCAGATTGTGAGCATACTTGTCCAAATTTATATGCACATTAGTACATATAGCGGTATGTTCGTCATGTTTTAACTGAATAACGATTGTAGCTCCTTTCAGTAAGTTCCTTCCCTTATTTCTAAGTGCCTTTTATCTCTCTCAAAGATGCACAATAATGTTTATCAATTAGTATAACCTACTTACAAAATGTCTCCCAAAATGAACACATAGTTCTTGTTGCCCGGACTTTTTAGCTGCTGGTGACCTCATGAATACCTACACACATACATAACCTACATTACTACCTTCTATCTTTTTATCTCGTATGCATCCACTGCTGGGCATAGGCCTCCTTCCTACTCTCTTCGATCCCATGCCAGCCTTCGCCATTGCTTCCCATCTCGACGGCCTCTAGCTCAGTTGGTAGTAGCTCTGCCTTCTGCGCCGTAGGTCGTGGGTTCGATCCCCACCGAGAACAAATATTTGTGTGGTGAACATAAATGTTTGTTCTCTGTCTGGGTGTTATATTGTATTCTAAGTATGTATTTACAAAAAAAAAATGTATTCAAGTATTATATCAGCTATCCGGTTCCCATATTACAAGCTCCGCTTAGTTTGAGGCTGGGTAGTGTTGTGTGAATTGTCCACAATATTTTTTTTTTTATTTTTTATTTTATCTACTCCGACTATTACCACCTCATATTTATTTATTTATTTGAAATGTCTCACAAGGTCTCATCAGCTAAAGATGACGATCTGGACAGAATACTAGCGCATAGCTTCCTCACAGTAGCTAGGCATTATGCTGAGTCAAGCCCCTCTTCAATAATGCCCTTTTGCTGCTGTAGCACAGAAACACGACGCACTTCTCCAGTATCGATGTATCTATTTGTATCTTTCTTTTTTTAGTGTCCTTGTTTTCTTTGTCTCTGCGTTCATATCCTTCTTCAGATGTTTGTAATTTGTTCAAATCGTTACATTATTGTGCATTTTTTGTGATTGTATCTAGTTCTTGAATTACCTGAAGCTTTTTATAATAACTATATTAATATTTTAGAATACTCAACTCGGCTAAATATCACTGCCTATTTCTGCCAACATTGGTTTAGGTTTAATATTTTAAACACTGACATTATGAAACGTGAATCATTGTTTAAGTTAGTTATGTAAGATTGTAAATATTGTATTTAGATACAAAAGATGTAGAGTATTATTAAAGATTTTTAAAATAAGTTTTTGCTTTTTAATACCTTTTTTTGTACCCATTCTTTAGTTTTTTGTAATAATTATCTGATGACAAGGATTAATAGGTAGATCTATGATTATTATAATGAGCTATCTGTACCCGAAGTCGGAGTTTTGCTACCACATTTCGTCTACCAAATGTTGTTTTCGTGTGAGCACGTGTTTCCCTCATTTGTATGGTAAATGAATGAGACAACAACTTGTTTCGATCATTTCTACGTAACGTATTTTTTCTGTCTCATCTTTTCTCCATACAATAGAAAGAGACGAATAGGCGAAACGAAATGTTGTAAATGAAATGGGACTTGCCCTTCTGGTTCCTATAGTATAAGCTCTGCTTAATTTGGGGCTTGATAGTGTTGTGTGGATTGTCCACAATATTCATATAGTTTACTTTTTTTTTGCTTCAATATGAATAATTTAGCAGTTCCGACGCAATGACGTCGCTTTGCAATGAGTTTGAATAAAACATGAAATTGGATGACATTATCGTGAATACAGACTAACAGATGAATTGCCAGTTAAAAAGAGAATTGAAAACTTTATTGCAATGAATATTTTTTAAATAAATGAAATATGAATATTGTGAAAAATCCACACAACACTATGTATAGCTCGAAATTAAGCAGAGCTTGTACTATGGGAACAATAATAGCAGTGAAGTTCCAGTGGTGCCACTTTAACTTAGTAAGACGTAGAAAGAAAAAGAATGAAAGAAAATACATTTATTTGACATAATAAATACACGTTCACAACATACACTATCAGTAATGAACATAATTATGCCAAATAGGCCACGACGCGGCTTTTTGCTGCCTGACAAGGTATCATCTACCATGCCAAGCAGCGCTGGTTTTCAGGCGGAGCCTTAACGCAGAGGTGACGTCACACGAAAAGTAAAAATAAAACACAAACGGAAGACTGTCAAAGGAATATAATATACATAAACTGTGTGTGTGTGTAACGTAGACAATAAAGGCCTGCGCACACCTAGTTCGCTAGCGGTAGCGATCAGTGAAACGCTGTGAAATATCGCTGTCAAATCTCAAATCTGACAGCGATATTTGACAGCGTTTCACTGATCGCTGCCTTAATACACAAGCAAAAGTTTCAATGATGACACACGACATCGTTATTTTTATTAACCGACTTCCAATCAAAAAGGAGGAGGTTCTCAATTCGGTTGTATGTTTTTTTTTTTTTTTTTTTTTAATGTTTGTTACCGCATAACTTCGTCATTTGTGAGCCGATTTGAAAAATTATTTTTTTATCTGAAAGGTACTGCTTTCAGATTGGTCCCATTTTAATTTTATTAAAATCGGTGTTGCCATTTTTTTTTTTAATAAATTTTTTAATGTTTGTAACTGCATGCCTCCGTCATTTATGAACCGATTTAGAAAATTATTTTTTTATTTGGAAGGTTATTCTTACGTCCAGATTGTCCCAAACAAATTTGATTAAAATCGGTTTAGCCGTTTGACAATGAAGTCGGTTTCTCAAGTTTTTTAAACTTAAATTATTATATTCTCTTGTTGAAGTGTTCATTTGTTTTTTATTAATTAATTAACATTTAATTATGCAACCCCGTTCGAAAAAATAAAACTTAGGATAGTAGAGTGGTTGCCATGTCGCGGATTAAAAAATCGTTCGATTTTTAAATTACACGACAGCGCACATAGATCTTTTGCCGGCCGCAGATCGCACTTTTTTGGCCGTATAGCAGTTCGTTTTATATCGAAGAAGGTTGTGAATATCCGAGTATGTTTAGGTATGTTTGTCTACACTACACCCTAAATCTGAAAGCTCTCGTAACATGCTCAGTTCTACTGTCCAATTATATTCCCAGTAGATTAACCTTAAGCCAAGCAAACAAATAACAAGGTTTGCATACTAATTACTTGTAATAAACGCGACGGGTTCTCACGGGATCTTGAACTAGTAACCCCCATATATCGCAAACTTCTGGTACGAATACTCGGCTTGTATTATAGCTTATTAGCTTTTGCTACCTAATACGTCTGGTTCAATGTATAGGCGAATGTGATGCATAAAAACCCTCAAACCATCCTTTGATAACTGTATCCCGAAAACAGTAGACCTATAAGTGCGCTGGTGGCTTATTGGTAGCGGCCCCGCCTTCCAATCCTAAGGTCGTGGGTTTAAATCTAGTCTCTATCTAGTTTACCAATGAGCTTTTCGACCCAAAAATGTATGTACACTATGCCAGTGCTCTCAAACGGTGAAGGAAATCATCGTGAGGAAACCGACATATCGTAGAACCTAAAAAGTTCGATAATATGTGTCAAGTGCACGAAAAGAGCCTCTTTGAGGCGCACTTAAAATCCTTTCACCACACTTGGTTCGAAAGATTCATTGACACGATAAGAAGAAGAAAGACACCTATTTGTTTTTATCTTTTACTAGCTGTGCCCACGACTTCGTCCGCGTGGTATAGTGTCTATGGGTAGCATTTTTAATTTGCAGCGGAAGAAAACAGTAATTAAATAACAACGTCATATTCGCGTGCACGTGACACAGTCGTCTGCCCTCTTACTAAACTTAGACATATGGCGTCGTACTACGCCACACTTTCATCCCCCCCGCATTCCTCTCCGAACTCCCCCCACACTCCCCCCACTCTTCTCAACACCCCCCCACATTCCCCCCAGACTTCTCTCCACAATCCCCCTGTACTCCCCCCGCACCTCCTCTCCACACTCCTCCCTGTACTCCCCTCCACACTCCCCCGTCACCTCCCCTCCACACTCCCCCTGTACTCCCCCCGCATCCCCCCTCGCTCCTCCCCTCCACACTCCCCCCTGTACTCCCCTCCACACTCCCCCTGCACCTCCCCTCCACACTCCCCCTGTACTCCCCTCCACACTCCCCTCACACCTCCCCCCTGTGCTCCCCTCCACACTCCCCCCTGTCCTCCCCTCCACACTCCCCCCGAACCTCCCCTCCACACTCCCCCCGCACCTCCCCTCCACACTCCCCCCCGCACCTCCCCTCCACACTCCCCCCACACCTCCCCTTCACACTCTCCCTATACTCCCCTCCACACTCCCCCTGTACTCCCCTCCACACTCCCCCCACACCTCCCCTCCACACTCCCCCCTGTACTCCCCTCCACACTCCCCCCGCACCTCCCCTCCACGTTCCCCCCTGTACTCCCCTCCACACTCCCCCCTGTACTCCCCCCGCACCTCCCCTCCACACTCCCCCTATACTCCCCTCCACACTCCCCCCACACCTCCCCTCCAACTCCCCCCTGTACTCCCCTCCACACTCCCCCCTGTACTCCCCTCCCTCTACCCCCCCAGCACAAACTTTGAAAGTCATATTTTTTTATATCAAATCGACAGACTAAAAAATAAGTTTTAAGTTTCTAGCTCTAAAAATGACGATACTTCCATACAACTTTCAACCCCTATTTTCAACCCCTTACAACCCTTTTTTCGCAATAAAAAGTAGCCTATGTCCTTCCCCAGGCCCTCAACTATCTGTGTACCAAATTTCATTTCAATCGGTTCAGTAGTTTTGGCGTGAAAGCCAGACAGGAAGACAGACAGACAGACAGACAGACAGAGTTACAAACGCATTTATAATATTAGTATGGATTAGAGAAAAGCAGAAATCATGAAATAGTAGTAGAGCTCTTTTCAAGGAGCTAGTCCGGGGAAGTATCATCATGCCTATTTCTGCCGTGAAGCAGCATTAAATAAATAAATAAATAACTTCCCTGCGTCTATCTGCCTGAGGCGTACAGATGTTCAGTCTCACGTCCCAGTAATTTCACCGGCATCCACACCCTTCAAACCGAAACACAGCAATGCTGCTTCACGGCAGAAATAGGCATGGTGGTAGTACTTCCCCAACGGCCATACGCAAAGAGATCTACTAAGTACTATAGGTAGCACATAACTTTAGCGCTGACCGTTATTGCGCAGAAGTCAAAAATAAGGTACCTGAGGGGGGCTAGCGGGATGAAGGGCGGGCGTGCGTAGTGCTGATTGGCTCTCCAGTCGCACTCCACTCTCTGTACCAATAGGGCACTCTGCACACATCCACACCACACATCCAGTGTGCGTGACATGCGCACACTACAATAAATGCGCAGCTATCCCCTCCGCGTATCGCTCAGCGCTAAAGTTATGTGCCGCTAGTTATACTAAGGCTGAGATTCATAGACCGCACTTTGCTCTACAGCAAAGCAGTCTTCGCAAAGTAAGCTTTGTTTATCGAAGTTTCCTATCAATATTTTGAATAAAGAAGAGCTGGACAGAACTATGAAATATAATTTTGGTTGAAAGTTGAACTTTCCATCAAAGTAAAGTCAAAGTTCGGTCTATGAATCTCGGCCTAAGGATCTAGATTCTAGGATGATAGAAGACCATTCGTTACTTGTACCACAACAACCAGCAACTAAGTTAATTACTGTAAGTTAACAAGGACCCGCGACCGCCCGGTCGTGCCATCGACTCTGTTTACATGATTTAAGATGTGTTTTAACCGACTTCAAATATAAAAGCAGTAGAATCTCCTTCGTAGGTGAGTATTTTTTTATTAATTTTTGTTTCTTTGAGAAGGACAGGCACAAGATTGTGTAGCAGGATTTGGGGGAGGCTCCAATCCCGCTATTCTCCAATTAGTAGTAGTAATAGTGATTTTTGTTAACGCGTAACTTCGCCATTTATGCAGTCATTGACGCCGATTTGAAAAATAAAATGTTTATCTGTTAGGTAATACTTTCAGATTGGTCCCATATAGCCATGAAGTCGATTTCTCAAATATTTTAAACTTCTAAGGAAGTATATTACCTTTCAGATAAAAAGGGGTTTTCAAATCGGATCATAAATGACGAAATTATGCGATAACAAACATTAAAATAAAAAATGAAAAACATCCGAATTGAGAACCTCGTCCTATTTTATTTGAAGTCGGTTAATAACTGCTAGAGGACTATGAATATGGGCAAAATTGTTTATAGATATACAAATCATAGCTGTGTAGTACAGAATGGTTTAGAAGATGGTTATACTTCATGCGTATCGATGCGTTCGTGCACTTGTGCCTTCTCGTGAGACGAGGTACAGTGACTGAACGGTTTTGATACTTTGGTATTTTCGATGTATAGCGCAGTCGCTATACATCGAAAATACCGAGTATCAGCTCAGCTCAGTTGGTAGTAGCTCTGCCTTCTGCGCCGTAGGTCGTGGGTTCGATCTCCACCGAGAACAAATATTTGTGTGATGAAACCGGATGTTTGTTTTCTGTCTGGGTGTTATATTGGGTTCTAAGTATGTATTTAAAGGGTTATTTCCCAGCTACAAAGGATGGACTTATTTTAACAGAAATTGAAATAGAAATGTTTTTATTCAGAACAATGTTAAATAGTGTGCGAATTAAAAGCTAAACGATGAATTTGCAAAAGTTATACAATTGTGTTGCAATCTCAACGCCCACCTCCTTAACCTATGTGTATTAGTTCTGCAATTTAATACAACTAGCAGTTGGTGCCCGAGCTTCGCTCGGTATTTTTTTTTTGGTAAATTGTTGTTGTGAATTATATTTAAATACGAATTACTTACATACTGATTAAATATTAATATTTTTCGATCTTACCGACATAATAATAAACTCCACTACTCGTCAATAGATGGCGTTCTCTGTCTCATGACTTAATCAACAGATGGCGCTAGGAGTTATGATTTTATGATAAAGTTGATTATTTACTTTACGATTAGGGGGACATTTTCTAAAAATGAATCCTAGCTAGATCGTTTTATCGTCCCCGAAAACCCCTGTATACTTAATTTCATGAAAATCGTTGGCTCAGTTTCCGAGATCCTAAATATATATATATATATATATACAAGATTTTCTCGTTTAAAGGTATAAGATACAAAGAAATGAAAGGTTGCTTGTGTGATGGTGTACAGAGGAGAAGTACCTACATACGTTTTAATCACCGGTAATACCGTGCCTGATTGATTAATTATGCATTTGCAGGTTCTTCTGGAGAGAATAACTTGAGCTTTCAAAGAGTGTAGGTACTAGCTGAGTCATGACATGAATCTCATATTTTTTACTTTTAAACGTCTTCATTTAAAGATGTGCTTAAGTAAGTTTAAAAGTGATCGATTGTAACGCTGTCAAAGTTCGCGACTAATCGCCATCACCATTGCTCTCACAGATTGCAGCTGATCGCTTAGATTTGTAAAAGGCTAGGTGCCAGTTAGACGCCAAAGTATCAAGACTACCACTCTCCCAGCCATAACACAGTTTTCGAATGCTCACTGCACTGGCTGCGCGCGCGCCGGCTATCCTATCAGTCAGTGCTGTAGGTCATTCCCACACAAACGCGCGTATCTATGTCAAAAGCATAGTTAGAACCAATAAACGTGGATCATTTCAAAACAAACATTTTTTTCGAAAAGTGTTTTGTATTTATACGAAAAACCAACTCAAATTGAATCGTGAATTGTTTCAAATTTAGAATTTGTGTAAATAATTTAGTTTGAAATTATAATTCAAGAAAAACGAACTAGAGTTCCAAATTTAAAATACGAATGCATTGAATTCCGAATTCAAAGTGAAATCACTGTGGACTTAATAATAATCGAATAAAAACTTTTTGCATGTACCGATTTGAATTTCGAATTCCAACAAATTGAATTAATCTGTGGAAACCCGAATTGATCAGTGAAAAATTGAATTCTGTGAATGTTTGTTGCCGACGTGCATGAATGACAATGGAATGTAAATCATAGTGTTCTCTAAGGTAATGATGCCGTATTAACTTGCATGCCGATGCTACCCGCCCATTTGTGATTTATTGTATCGGACGAGAATGGTAATATGCTTACGGAACATAGTTTCTAGTTTCACGTGGATTTGCCGGTTTTCTTTCTTGTTTTTTCTCTTTTATAGGTATTTAACTTTGAGTAATACATTTTCTGATGGTAATTGAAATAGCCGACTTTCGAGCATCCAGAATAGGTTTTAGCCTACAAGACTCTTCACCCTTGCCTTGAAAAGATTCATGCATAAAAATGGTCAGTTTTTTCTGACCGAAATTAACGAATTACCTACGAAACTACTGAACCGATTTTGAAGGAACCAATCTTAAATCCAACCTTTCATATGAAAAACACGGATGAGCACTGATGGCCTAGCGGTTTCGCCTCCCGGTCATGGGTTCAAATCAAGTCATATACCAATGAGTTTTCTACTACCAATATGTCCAAAAATTTATATGCTATGCCAGTACCTACTCTCAAACGGAAAACATCATGAGAAAACCTAAAAGGTTCAAAAACATTGTGTGAAATGCACGAAAGATGCCTCTTTCAGGCGCACTTAAAATCCTTTCACCACACTCTGGTTCGAACAAACCACAGTGACACGATAAGAAGAAGAATATTGAAAAAGCATTTTTTCAAATCGCTTAATAAATTACGGAGTTGTACCAATCATAAACAACAAAAAACAGACGGATACATAATACACCTTTTTTCGAAGTCTGTTTAAAACAGGTGACGGTAACGAGGAAACGGTAACTTTTATTTATGATTTATTTTAAAACTTTCACACAATTTAGTTTTAGGAGGGCTTAATGCTAATAGCATTGTCTACCAGTCTTCCTGCAACCTGTCATTCTTCAATTTTTTTTGATTTGGATCAGTAGAGCTATCTCTAGATCGTTTGATAGCTCAACTGTTTCTTGTGTATTTTGTACATTTTGTAAATATTTGTTTAATTGAAAGTTTATTTTCAACTTGTTCATAGTTGGTTGCCTTATCAGTGAACCAGTTTGATGTTTACAAAATGCAAAAAAAAACAATGTAAAAATATGTCACGCCTTTGTGTCAAAAGTCATTGTTATTATAATTACTTGAACCAAATCGCCATACAATTTGAACTATTAATTAGTTCTAGCTTTTTGTTTCTTCAAAGGTTTAGTAGATCGGATGAGCTGTGAGAATGAAGTAACGGATTTTTGTCAAGGTTCAAATTAAAAAGAACAAAAATTCAATCAACTGACTTTAGGTTTATTTCTGGTTTTAGCATTAAACAAATTGACGTTAAAGCTTTAAATGCTCATTATTAATGCCAAAGCTTTAATTATAATATTATAAACAACTTATTTTTACTGGCACGTGAGGTTGAACATCTGTATGCCTCAAGTTGATTGACGCAGGGAAGGGCACGTTCCTGACGCGTGACTTACGAGGCAATGCTTTGTTATAGGCGATGGTTACCACTTAACATCAGGTGGGCCATATACTTGTTCCATCACCTAGTGACCTAGTTGTATAAATAGAAAACTTATCTAGGAACTTACTATAAATTTTATTGCTTCTGAAATGCTTAGAAATAATTTATACACCTTCGGATATCATGAATAACTAAGTACCTAGGTACCTATTATGAATACAAAACAATCAAGCGAAAAATAACACATCAAATCCTAGGGAACCTAGGCAAGAAGGGACAGAAACCATTAGCCAATAGCATCAGCTATCTGGTTCCCATAGTACAAGCTCGGCTTAATTTAGGGCTAGATGGTGTTGTGTCGATTGTCTTTAGTAACACAACACATAATAAAACATCTAGGCAATGGCGATGGCGATCAGTTGAAACGCTGTCAAATATGTCAGCGATCAGCTGAAACGCTGTCAATTATGACAGCGTTTCAGCTGACCGCCATCGCCATGCGCCATCTCTATCGCTTAGATGTGCGCAGACTTTTAGGTGTGAATAATCTATCAATAAATGCTAGACGCTCCAATTTGAAGTCAAATTGGTCACGTGACCCAACCAATTAAAACCACCGTAAAATTGATAACTGCAACAACGCATTTTTGAATAAAGAACGGTCCATGGCCGGTAAGAATAAAAATAAAAGGAGGTTAGACAGCTTTTATAAAGTCTGCCAATATTTTAGATCGCTAAGCGTTGTGGTGAAGTGGCGGCCAGTGAAACGTTATCATAATATTTGACAGCGTTTTACTGATCGCCACCACAGAACGCTTAGATGTGCGTGAATATAAATTCTATTACTATTTTTAGGCGTTTCTTTTATTAGTTTAAGGCTTTCGAAAGACTTTATTGGAGGAAACTGAATCAAACCCCGACAAAAGCTAATTTCTTAAATTTAAGAAGAAAATTCGCCATTACATATTTTCTAGACCACCTAGGTACTTTAATCTAGTCTGCAAACTCTTGGAAAAAGCGGCACTACTCAGAAAAACTTGCTCCTACTGGTCTTGGTGACACGGAATCCATTATGGACTAGGCTAGCTAACTGTTACCTGATTTATTACACCTATGTTTGTTAACTATATCGAAAGTAAATTAAAACATTGATTATGTATGTCGGGTTTAATATAGGTATGTATGTTGTGGGTAATAAGATTTTTGACGTGACAACGTCTTATAATTCGATGGAGCCGGCTGCACTCATTAAAAAACATGACTCATGCGGCGTTACCTCGCTCTGAGGCTTCCATTTAAGGCTTGAAGTGCAAGCGAGAGCGCGGAGCGGACGAGCGACATAAGGCACGCACGGCCTCCGCGTTCGGCAGCGTTCGACATCTGTCTCTCTCCTACTTGAGTGAGCGATGCGTCCGCGTGGGCAGCTGTATGACGTTGTCACGTTCAACTATCGTCAGTAAACAGACTTTACAGGCAACCGATTTTTTTACATTCCTAAAGTACAAAGAACAAAGCATTGCCTCGTAGGGCACGTTTCCGCCGTGCGTGACCTACGGGGCAATGCATTGTTATAGGCGATGGATACAACTTAACATCAGGTGGGCTATATGCCGTTCCATCAGCTAGTTGTATAAAAAAATTGCAATTGCATGGAAGGACTAAATACTAATAAAGTTTTTATTTAGTAATCCAAAGTGGAAAAGTATACATTATACATTCTGTATATAGGTAGTATTAGAAGATTTTATGAGGTACGGCCACATCGGAGCGATAAACTGCGATAGTATTACAAAAAAAACAACAGTCACAGCTTATCGCCTAGATGTGGCCGTAACTTTAAAGTTTACTCAACATGAAAGTTTGCATACTCATTATTATTAAGTTCTTTTTTCAAAAATTTGAATTCAATAACCTTGATTTGGATAGTCTGATTTCCAAATGTCAACAACCGTCGGGATTAGAACGCGATTTGAAATTCAAATTTGGAATGTGTTCTGCTTGTTCGACAGAAGAATCGTGCCAACACAAATGTGGAAATTTAATGTAGTCTTGGGAACTACTGAGGGCCGTATTATGATAGGTTGTGTGGGCTGTTTGATGGCACCTACATCAAACAAGGAATTTCTTTTTTATATACAATTTGCTGATGGAACAAGCATAATTGGCCCCCCTGATGTTAAGTGGTAACCATCACCTACCTCGCAGGTCACGCAAGTTAAGAACGTACCTTACGATGCACCTCACAACTTGAACATCAATTACACAAAGGTTAACTGGAAGAGAATGCTCTCTGGCATTAAGTTCGCCCATGTACAATGCATTTTTTTTGTTGTTTTAGTGCAATAAAGAATTTTCTATCTATCTATCTATCAATAATTTAACAATGTTAAAAAAAATAAGTTAGATAAATGTAGAAAAGTATACTTTCATTATGCATATGGAAATATTTGAACAAATAATAACATAGGTATAATATTTTTTTTCCTTCTACGTTTATTACTTTTTAGCTCAAAATTCCTATAAAAATAGATTTGGTATTCTCAGACAGTACGTCTCAGCGCGCATTAAAATGATAATGTAAACATCTGGCCAAGACACGCGACATATCCTTGACAGACGGTATGCATTTCAATTTTAAAATGCTTCAGAGCTTACTCTCAAAACTTTAAAGTTTTGTTTACATTTTTTGTTTACACTGCGCAGTACACAGGACAGTCTAACTAAACTGTGGAACGTGATGTTACCTTAGCGCGTAATGTATAATTAAGAAATGAAGTTTCTAAAGTAGTAGTAGTGTTGAAGCTTCTAAAGTACGGGCAAGATTGCTCTGCGCGTGACATATGGCGGAAAAAGTAAAAAAAAGCTGACTTGAAATATCCCTTTTTTTATGTTTGTTACCGCATTACTTCGTCATTTGTGAGCCGATTTGAAAAAAAAAATTTTATCTGAAAGGTACTGTTTCCAGATTGGTCCCATTTTAATTTTAATAAAATCGGTGTTGCCATTTTTTTTAAATATTTTTTTTAATGTTTGTGCAATTTGTGCATGCCTCCGTCATTTTATGAACCGATTTAGAAAATTATTTTTTTATTTGGAAGGTTATTCTTACGTCCAGATTGTCCCAAACAAATTTGATTAAAATCGGTTTAGCCGTTTGACAATGAAGTCGGTTTCTCAAGTTTTTAAACTTATAATTGTCTCATTTATGTTTGTGATTGGAAGATGTATATCCAGTCCTTTTTTTCATGTTTTTTTTTTCAGACACGCGCAGAGTTATCTTGCGCGAACTCTAGAATGGTTTCTTCATAATAAGGTGCCAAACATACTGAAGATGCTCTAAAAATTAATAAAGATTAACTTTGACTTGCAAATCATTTTGAGAATGCAGTAACAATAAATTTATAATGTCAAATTACAAAACCAATGCCATTTGGCGCGAATGAACGTTAACGACTTTGACATTTGCACAACCTCACGAACTGTCAAGTTTGTACAGTCAGCGTACTTAATTGGTTAGTATCTGACATAATATTCTATAGGTCTCTAATAAGGATTACACTGAAAAAAAATAGTTGTTGAATTTACAAAATTCCTAGTATTTTATACGAAAATCAAGGGTTAATATAGGTCCTACACACATCTTTGTTGATTTTACTAAACAAAAATTGTTGAATATTTACAAAACTGTAAATCGTAAAACTCGTCAAAGTAAGTTTAATAAAATTTGAATTTTACGTTCGTAATTTAGCGTTATTATTTGAAGAATACTCGAAATTGATTTTGTACATAATAACATAGTTATTTTGTAGCATTTACTACATTTTGTTTCGTAATATTTATGAAACAAGTTTAGTATTTCTTACTGAATCAGTTTAGTATATTCTACGCTGTTTGTTTTGTACGTAATACTATTCTAATGTTGTAGCATTTACTAGAATGTTTCGCAAAAATAACGAAACATGTTTAGAATTTCCTACTAAAGCAGTTTCGTACATGTAAGCTATTTAATTTGTAGACAGTACAATACTAATATTGTAGCATTTGCTATATCTGGTTTGCAAAATTTACGGGTCCTGTTTAGTAATTCTCAAAATCAGTTTTGTAATTTTGACGATTTGCTTTCATATATTTTACAAGTATAACTTTGGTATATTCTACAAAATAAGTTGTAATATTTTACCCTATATTATAGTACCGCTTACAAAACTGCTTATGTAACATTTACTTATAAATTTTCGCATAGTAGGTATTCCACGAATATTGGATTGTTACATACCTACGTGTTTTAATTACCTGTTAACCTCTTAGGTGAAATAAAATGATGTGTGTTGGCGATTTTTTTGCGGCTATACAACACATAAGATATTTTATTTCATGAGTAGATCCAATCACCTAGAGGTTACAGGCAACTAAAACGTGTACGTACCAACATCTTAAAAATTGGTAGTATTCGTAGAGTGCCTACTTACCTGCTTATAGTAAACAAACAAATAAGCAAATGTCACAAAACATTTTCAGAAACAGTACAATGTTACAGGGTAAAAGCGCACAACATACAAGAATATAAGACAACAATACATATAAGAAAAACATACCAAAGTAGACTAAAATATACGAAAGCAAATGGTGTAAAACAATCCTAAGAAAAAGCAATAGTACAAAGTTAAAATACAAAATAGAACCCATAAAATATGCACGTACAAGTAAATCACAAATCAAATAAATTTGAACATGCATACAATCATTTCGTTATTAGATTGTAAATTAACCACATGAACAAATGTCACAATTCATAGAAAAACTTCTTTAATTTGGGTGGATAAGGATTCAATAATAACAATAACTGTGAAAATAGCAAAATTTTATTATAATGGGATTTGTACTTAGTAAATATTATTTACTACCTAATATTTATTATATTATTTACAACTATATAAGACAGTTTCGAAAAGTACGCAAAAGTCCGTAATGCCTTTGCTCGATGGCCATAACAACGGTTGGCTTGTAAGTCCTTTGGCCAGGTGCTCCTCTTGACGAAGTCTGGTTTTCGTTCTCTGGTTCTGTAACAAAAAAATAAATTTATTTTTATTTAATTCTTTATTGCACCAAAAATACGTGACAATAGGAGAGCTTAATGCTAGACAGCATTTTCTACCAGCCAACCTTGACAGGTAAAAACAAAGAGGTTGGCGTGCATAAAATGTAGTGAAAACAGTTTTGATAAACCTACGTAACATACCTACTCGCTATAAACTACGTACAAAATACCTATAAAAAATAATTATAAATACCTACCTATAAAAAAACAATATAAATATAAAATAAGATAATAGAAATAAATATATATACGAATATATACCTACCCTATAATATATAATATACGAACATATATAAATATAGTACATATCACGAGGTAGAATTAAAGTAGAAATCGTGGACAAGACTTTTAAAAGCGGGTTTTATAATTATGTTCTGGTTCTGGAGTTCTGGGTTTTTTCTATGTAGGTATAATACTTACCAACTTGTAGCTTAAGCTTGCCTTGAGCCACTCCTTAATTATGTCCTGGATAGATTTGTCATTTGCAGACAAACCCTGGCTTCGTAATTTCTCCACTTTTCCGTCATTCCTGTCCAAAGTTCTCTATTTAGTATGAGAAACAATTTCATAGATACTTCTTCCTCGGTCGTTTATATAGACTGGTGATCTGAAATAAAATCCAACTGAAGTGAGTATATATTATATATTTTTATATTTATTTATTATACAGAAAGTTACAATTAACAGTGAATAGTGGTTAGTGGTTAGTGGTTGGTGGTTAGTGGTTAGTGGTTAGTGGTTAGTGGTTAGTGGTAGGTACTGAGCGTTAATGAAAAATGGCAAAAATATGGTTCATACCTTCAACAATGTTCATGAGCAAGGGGCTCTTTTCAGGGTTTTTTTATCAATGAGGCCAGATTTCCTCAACAGGCGTCTTTGGTTGTGGTATCGGTCTTTCTAATTTGCCTCTTGCAGGAATATAGGTATGTCTTTTCCCCATATTTTCTACTTCACTGAATTGTTTTATGTTGTAGCCTAGCCGCCTAGCGCCGGAAACACCAAAGTCACTTTATAGAAAGTTTATGAATATTATGTTCACAAGATAATTAGTCATAGTTAAGCATTCACATTATAATGACGCGTGTCCCGGGCGCAAACGGGCGTGCTCTCGGTGTGAGGCTAAGTAGTACACTGCGGGTCGCAGCGTCCCGTCCCGTGTCCCGTCGGTCGCTGCGCTCGCGCCAATCACGTGCGAACGGCATATTGCGTTCACTCCAAACGCACAGAGATGAACTTGCAGTAGGATGGATGCTTTTTAGGGTTCCGTAGCCAAATGGGAAAAACCGGAACCCTTATAGATTCGTCATGTCTGTCTGTCTGTCTGTCCGTCCGTGTCACAGCCATTTTTCTCCGAAACCGTAAGAGCTAGACTGATGAAACTTTGCGAGTAGATGTATTCTGTGAACCGCATTAAGATTGTGACACAAAAATAGAAAAAAAATATATAAATTTTAGGGGTCCCCATACTGGAAACTGAAACTAAAAAAAAAAAATTTCATCGTACCCATACGTGTATCTATGAATAGGTCTACAAAAATAATGTTGAGGTTTCTTATATCGTTTTTTTCTAAACTTAATAGTTTGCGCGAGAGACACTTCCAAAGTGGTAAAAAGTTGGTCCCCCCCCCTCTTATGTTACTTGTTGCTACGGAACCCTTCATGGGCGAGTCCGACTCGCACTTGGCTGCTTTTTATCTCTATGAATGAATGGCATAAAACTATGCTTGCTACTGTCAAGACGCTAGAAAGATGAACAGAAAGATCCATCCAATCATCACGTGTCAGTTACTAAACAAAAATGTTAAATAAACTAAACACGAGGGTTGATTGTACAATAATCACTTTAGTAAAAAGGTTGTTTTTTGGCAGGGTGAACCTGACTTTCGCATGCGAATGGCGATAAAATATATTAACTAGGTAGGTATGTACCTACCTATTAAAACTATGATAAAGTAAGTTTCTTTGCTAGGTAGGTACTTCTCGTTTTATAATCGGACGCTGAATACAATTAAGGACAGTAGGTTACTAACTAGTAGGTAGGTTACTAGCAAGTAACTGTCTCTATAAGGTATAGTTAGGTAAACTACCTTATAGAGACAGTTACTTGCATCTAGATATTATAGAGTGTTATAGAGTGTTATAGTATGAGGCCATAAAGTAGAGCCATTTTAATAGGTCACATTTTACATCTGTAAGCATCATACTCATAGCGATGCGACCTGCCTACTATTATCGATTAATTTGTATGAATTTTCAAACATCAGTGAATACAAAACTTAAATGGCAATGAAATATTGCAAACTTCATGGCAACCTTCAGGAACTACCATCAGCTGGCAGCTGGCTGTTGTTTTGTTTGTAGAAAATGTGGTAGGTGCTGATTAGCCAGCGAGCATAGACATATATACCTATTACAAGCATTTAAATCAATGCCATCGAGAACAAAAGTTGTTTCTGGTACGCTTTTACAGTAGGTAATACAGCAGTACAGTAGGTAGCATCCACCTGACTCATCATCATCATCATCATCATTATCAGCCTGAAGAAGTCCACTGCTGGACATAGGCCTCCCCTGCTCGTTTCCAGGAAGAACGATTCTGAGCCCTTTCCATCCATCGACTTCCCGCGATCTTAACAATGTCGTCGGTCCATCTGGTCCACCTGACTACTCAACACCAATACTGCGATCACTAATCCGTCTGCTAAGAGTAGTGATTATGGCAAAGCCCTCCATTGCAATAGATGCTGGAGGCCTCATCCAACAGACTTTTAAAGGCAGTGACGATGACGACGCTGGGCCGGTGTAATGAAAGTTTACAGAACGTAGTCGGTAAACTTTCATTACACCGGTCAGAAAAAAACCTTATTTACCTTGCGCTTGACTTATTTATTCTGCCTAGTTGTATAAGCCAGGATTGATCATTTTACAAATACTTAACTGTAGTAGCGATGCATGAGCCATCAAATGGTTCTCACGGGAATCTTACAAAACTAAAACGTTGTTTCTACGAAAGCTCATTGTTGATTACACCAACGTTCATGTGTAAATTTTACAAAGTATTACTGTTGAAAATACCAAACTGTAGTTTTAGTATTAGGTTTAATAAAACCAACATTGAGGATTGTTGAATATGCAAATGACTTTAGTAGCGATGCATGCGCCATTAGACGGTTCTTACGGGAACTATCTTACAAAGCTAGAACGTTGTTTCTACGAAAGCTCGTTGTTGATTACATCGACGTTCATGTGTAAATTGTACAAATTATTGCTGTTGAATATACTAAACCGCAGTTGCAGTATTAGGTTTAGTAAAACCAGCATTGAGGATTGTTGAATATGCAAATGAATTGAGTAGCGATGCATGCGCCATCAGACGGTTCTTACGTGAACTATTTTACAAAACTAGAACGTTGTTTCTACGAAAGCTCGTTGTTGATTACATCGACGTTCATGTAAAAATTCTACAAAGGATTACTGTTGAATATACTAAACCGTAGTTATAGTATTAGGTTTAGTAAAACCAACATTGAGGATTGTTGAATATGTAAATGACTTTAGTAGCGATGCAGGCGCCAGCTTATGGCACTCGCCTACAAATCATACTTTAGTGGAACCAATACATTGATTTCGTAAATTTTACTAAGCACAAAATTGCAACTGTCAACCTTTACTGGTTTGGTAAAATTAATAATTGTATTTTGTAAAAACAACGAAGAATTTGGTTAATTTTTTGCTTGTAAGCTCAAACCATGCGAGTTTAGTAAATTCAACAACTATACTTTTTCAGTGTATGAATGGCATAAGAACCTCTTTTTAATAAATACATTCATTACATTTAAATGCATGAACCTGAGTAAAACATGAATCAAAATCAAGTTTTTATTAGTTTAATTCATATTTATATTTGTGTATATTTTATTATTTTGTAATGAGTATTGGATATTAAAAGTTGCACTAAATTAACATTTTAGTAGAACTCTGGCCATTGACACAATTTTACAAATAAAATACTAACTCTTAATAATTATCTTAATTAATTGTAATTCCTTATAAAATTGGGTAATAAGCCAAATTGTAAAAGCTAACATCGAAAACGTTTAAAATCTTTCTATACAATTACTTCGTTGATTGCACCGATGCGCACCGATTGTGGTGAATATCCCCCGACTTTCCATCATTCATTTAGTAATGCTTCATTTATAAGCGTTTAAGCGTTTTTTACATTTGGAAATAAAAAGCATACTACCTACTAGATTACCTACATTAAACCTACGAATAAACTATGTACAGTAGGATACAGCTCAAGTTACCTAAAAACAAAGAAAAATGACGCTTACTGCAAGGACATAGAGCTAGCAGTGTATAGTCTGATGCGTATCCTTGTGTACTATGTTTTTTTATGGCCTTATTCTTCTTATTTAGTGACCCACGGAATATTTTCTTACTAATTAATTTTATTTTGAACAAAAAATTAAAATAATAAGTCTACTGGTGGATATCTACACTTATGTTTGGAGGAGGGAGTGCCATTCCCAAGCTTTGCAGATGGATTGGTGAAGTAGTGTTGATGTTATATACCTACTTAGATTAGCTGCAAATTCTGTTCCATGAATTCAATTTTCGAACACCGGAAAATTTCTACTGCATTGTCACATTATCATCAAGCGAGTTTGTAGCCAAAACATAACAAGTCATGTAAAAAAAAAACTTTACATCGCTTCCACTCATCGCTTCCGCCTGTGTCCATTCACTCGTGTAACAGTCACTACTTATTAGCGGAAGGAAATGCTCTAAAACAGGTCAACTGTGACCTTTTCTATCGATTTTACATAACACATTCTCGACTACCATGTGAGGGATATGACGTCATCATAGCTTTGTGACGTCATTACCCTAGTCATAAAAATTACAAGCTTTTTCAAATATAAGTATTTTCGGTAACAATGATTTATAGTAAGTACAAATTATGTTACAATTAGGTACAGTAATATACGAAAGAATCGGTGACATAATAAGAGCAAGAAGAAGCAGTAATATATGTATGAGTAGTAACTATGCCTTTCTTCTTTACTTATAGTAGTAACAGTAGCATTGGCTAGATTGAAACTTCTTTTTGAAATCTCTTGAACCCCGTTTTTTTTATTGGCGCTGGAGACAAGGTCTTTTTGCAAAGTTTTTTATGTTTAACAAAATTACTGTTGTTGAATACTTAATGTATGATTTAATTAGTTGTCATTCTTAACTACAAAAAAATGTAATACTTACAATGTTACCAGTCTACAATCCTACAAAATCACTGTGAACAAAAACTGGCATACTTAAATACAGATAAACGTTCCAATCCATTTCTCCGAGATTTCTTATCATTATCAATCGTCGAAAATCATCATTACTATTCCAACAAAAAGTGCACTGTAGGCCTACCTCAAGCTCTGTCTGGCTCTGTTTCTAGCTCTGGTTTTGAGTATGTGTGCATGTTGACTAGATAAATCTTACGTCGAAACGTCACACACACAGTTACACTGGTGAGCACTCACACTCAAAACCAGAGCCAGAGACAGAGTCAGACAGAGCTTGTGGCAGGCCTACTGATACGGTTAGGTATGTTAGCATACAAAAAAAAGTGTGAACAAAAACTGGCATTGATAAACGTTCCATTCCACTTCTCCAAGATTTCTTATCATTATCAATCGTCGAAAATTATCATTTATATTTCAACAAAAAAATCACTGATACGGTTACATTAGCAGGAAGTTATCGCTTGATCAAGTATTGTAATGAATAATTACTGTATTTCGTTGGATTCATTACCACGCCTATCTTAGATCATACTGTTATATACAAAGTATTATTTTGTTCCGGTGCAATTAAACAAAAAATGGCAGCCAACGCACCTTGGGAAAAAACGGAACACAAATCAAATCAAAAAGTATTTATTCGATTGTACGAAAAGAGTCTCCTTGCGGCGCATAAAAACTTTTTTAAGCTCTGTTTCGATCTGTTTCGGTTAGGTTAAATTGTCTAAGGTTTCGGTAGAAAAAGTGACGCAACAAAAAAAAGAGATATCCGGTGACTGAATGAAATTTGGCACAGAAATAGGCGATCTTATTGCTAATCTCTTTCAGCTATATCATATTATACTTATCAGAGAACCTAAATACCAGTAGACATTTACCTATAGCTAGTAGAAGTCGGAAGCTACATTTAATTTGATTTAAATTTTAATGGCAAACCTTGCATCATTATAAAAGAAATGCAATTTATCTGCATTTGCGGATGCAATTCCATCTCAGCGTCCATTAACTCTAATGACTGTAAAATAAAATAATTTGTTTGCAAATCGCAAAACCAAGCCCAGTGGGTGGGCTTTAATGAAAACTGAAGTTCTGTTCCTGTTCTTATACGTTTGACTACGTAGAACTGGCACCTAGATTTGAGATTCCAAAGGGATTACTTTACTGCTATTATTAATAATAATATATATTTGTTTTGTAAACGGATCTTACTTACAAAAAAAACCATAGGAACCGAGCCGTAGTTTGTTTTCTGTTCTCCTAAGCTTGGTCGCGTTGAACTGGCACTCAGACTCACCTAACTTTAAGACGTTTCAAGGTGATCCTTGCGATTCTACTGATTAAATACAATTTTGATTTTGGTAGATTTCTTTTCTACTGCTTTTTTACCGACTAAAAAAAAAGTGGAGGAGCGAGGTTCTCAATTCGTCATAATTTTCTAATTTATGACCCGATTCAAGAAACATATTTTTTTTATCTGAAAAGTAGTATTTTCAGATTGATTCAAAATTAGTTTGATAGATTGGCCATGAAGTCGGTTTCTCAAGTTTTTAAAAGTTATATTACCAACATAAATATATTATTTGTGTGAACTTTCCAGTTTCAAACAATTAAATTGTTTTTTTCCACCACACCAGTTTATGAATGCAGAATCATAGTTTATCACAACATACGATCATAACGATTACATCTGACATCTAGATGTATTGATGCATCACGCTAACAGTATACTCGCAAGAAAAGCAATTGCAAGTCTTGGAGCTGGTCGATGAAACGTGCAGTCATTGATTCAAGTTGTCAGTAATAGTTTTGAAGTGAAAACCTGTCACTGACACAAACACCTTCGGCAAATATCGACAAGACTTCTCTAAAATCGGAAGGGGGGGGGGCCTTGAGAGAGGGGTGGTTGGAGGGAGGGGGGATAGTATATTATTATGCTATTGCATAAATAATTAACAATATGGCTTATATTGTTTATCAATCAAACAATATTTTATAAAAAGTAAGTGTGTGTACGTAAACGATACGTACACACACACACACAGGTAGGGTATGTACAGGGCTTTACCCCAAGTAATACCCTTCGGTCTCCTGCTGTGAGTAGGGGAGTTTGGACGGAATTGATGAAAGTGAGTGGTTATGGGTGGCAAAAGTTCCAAAATCTATGTCTATCCTTTTTTATAACATATGGATTTTTCTACAACTATTAGATTGTGCCAAAATGTTCTAGAACAGAATATCTTAAATATTCCAGAATTATCTAGAATAATCAAATTTAATTCAAAACTGTACACGGGCAACGCCTGTGTTCACTGCTCGTGATTTAAACAGTGTTATGGGCAAGTTTTCACCCCTATTTACGGAACGCTGTTTTGTCAGTACAGTTTCCAACCAGAATCACAAAAACTTCATAATGGCAGAAAAAACAAGCTAATGCGGGATTTGAAATCGTACCTAACTTTCCTCTTTAAACAAGAATGCGCTGACTACTGCGCCATAACTTGACGAATAACTCTTAGAAACTGTTGATACAGCACTAACAACCCACCTGTGGCTCCATCTACAGGTAGTACAATACTGTCAACTACTTAACTGCTTAAAATATGGTGAAACTTGTTGACCCGCCTGGCATGGATTACGAGGTAAACACAAAATAAAACTAAAATGAACGATACACAGTTTTTACTAGTTTTGTAGGCAAGAGATAATGTAGTTTTTGAAGGTTACTCAACGACTAATAATTAATTTAAATAAAAAGTCAGTCAACAAGTCTTATTTGTTTTAAGTTTTCTGTTTTGTCATAGTCCATTGGATCTTTAAGTTCTTTGATGCGTCTACGTAATCATGTTTTGTAATCAACTAAGTAGTTTTTTTTCCATTCTTCGTAATTTGGTTACACTTCAATAAAATAGTATTCTAAGTACTAATATCATCATTTTAATTTAATTTACCATGAACTTTGTTTTTACAAGTTAACAACTTTTGAATTTTACTATCATACCTACATGGCAATTATTGGCAATGATTTGTTATAAGCAATGGTTACCACTTAACATCTGGTGCGCCATAATATGTTTGTTCTATCAGCTAGTTGTATAAAATATACTAAATACATACAACTTTACCTGCATGTTTACATTTTTTGTTATAATTATTTAATACTTTACTACCTACCTAATTATGAACTTAACTAAATAGCAATTAAACGTTTATCACGCTTTAGCTAAAGTAAATAAAAGTTTAAAAGCCACGTAAGAAACCTACTGTGAGCTCTTGCACTAAAAGCGTGGCATATTAGCATGATGCCTACACATTTGTGTACATGCAAAGTACCCCACATAACTACTGAACCACGGTAATAGCAGTGAGAACAACGCTTTAGTGCTTTTCTATTCGTTTCTACCTATTCTTTTAATCCATGCACACTAAGCGTTCTGCGGTGGCAATTAGTGTAACGCTGTCTTAAGCTTCTGTCATATTTGACAGCGTTTTACTGATTGCCACAGCAGTTAAATAAAATCGATAGGTAAATAAAACCAGACCCCCTTATTCATAATATGTGACACTTTTTAACGGCTTTTCTTAAAACTTATGTGCAGCAGTGGATATTGATGGGTTAGTCCCACGAATGTCTTTATAAATGAGAAATCATCAGTCCCAGCCAATGCCTTGACGTATTGAAACTTCCTTTTACAAATTTTTATTTAGAATGGTAGCAAGTTGGTTAATTGTCAAAGTGACATTTGCTGGCTTGACGTCATGCTAAAAACTTCCTTCTATACTTAAGCAATGAATTCATCTTCAAATCTTGGAGCCTGGGTGGTCGCGTTAAGAGGTTGGTTCAATCAGGTCGGTCTGTTTCAGAGGAACTTCCTCCCGCGAATACTCAGGCTGTGGAAGGATCTCTCTGCTGAGGTTTCCCTGAGGACTATAGTATGGGGTTCTTCAAAAGGGCGTTTTGAAAGTTTTAAAGGGTCGGCAACGAGCTTGTTATTCCTCTGGTATTGCAGGCGTCCAATAGGCTACGGTAACAGCTTTCCATCAGCTGGCCTACCATGAGCTTCATATGGTTATAGTTATGGCTGTCAAAATTGTGTCAACAGTGTCAACACATTCAAACCCAAGAAGAAAATGAATGTGTGGGTCAGCCTATCTATACACAATTTGACAGCCATAGCCATAACCTTATGGAGCTCGCGGTAGCCCTGCTGATGGGCCGTATGCTTATTTGTCTACTAAAGTAGGTATTTGTAGCAAAATGTCGGCTTTCATTGCTATCAAAGGTGAGTAATTTTCACCTCACCGCTACATTTCATTACCTTTTAGAATACGAGCTTTTACCACATTAACCAAATCGGACTGCGCTTTAGGCACAGTGCCAGCCCCCATTCTAGACCACTCGATTCAACTAACCTACGAGGGCAGGCTGATAAGTCCGCGGCCTAAGGTACTTAAAGAACGAAAAGTCAAGTTTTATATTTTTTATTTCTCAATATAATCTCCCTCAAGGCATATGCACTTCTTACATCTGGCGTATAACGCCTTTAAACCACCAAAAAAATATTCCTTGCCTATGCCTTCAAAATGTGTATTTTCGGCGGCTATCATTTCATTGTCATCTGAAAATCTCCGGCCCCTTAAGTTCTTTTTCAAATTGGAAAAAAGGAAAAAGTCGCTAGGAGCTAGGTCTAAACTGTAGGGAGGATGGTCTATTTCAGAAAAGCCGGTGTCTTGTAGGGCCCGCCTCGCAATGCGCGCCTTATGAACGGGCGCGTTGTCTTGCAAAACGAGCACTCCACGCGCTAACTTCCAGCGTCTCTTCTGAACAATGGCCTGACGGACCTGAGCCAATAAATTTGCATAATACTGACCATTCATTGTAGTTCTCTTAGGTAGGTAATTAATTAGCAAAATGCTTTCGCTATCCCAGAAAAAGCTTTGACGCTGACTTTTCCACCTTAAATTTCTTCGGCGCCCTTTCTCCTTTTTTCATCCATTGCATGGATTCTTTTTTGGACTCCAGATCATACTGGCAAACCCATGTTGCATCAACGGTCACGATACGATCGCAAATTGCGTCCAAATTTTCGCCGTCTAACTCCAAAAAATCCATGAAAGCCTGGAGACGTCGCTCTTTGTTGTGCGCCTAAGCATTTTTGGTACCCAACGCGCACAATTTTTTTTCATGCTCAAATGTTGATGTAAAATTTCTTCAAACCATTCTTTGCTGATCTGCAACTCTTCTGCTATCTGCCACAATTGAACTCTTTGATCGGCCAGTACCAATTTTTCGACTTTTTTAACATTTTCTTCGGTCACTACCGTTATTGGACGTCCCGGGCGGGGGTCATCTTCGCAGCTTTCTCGTCCTTGTTGAAATAAACGTACCCATTTTTTAACCATCGTGTATGAAGGCCCAGAATCCTGAAGAATAGATGACATGTCTTCAAAAATGTTTTTTGACGATTTCCCCTTTTTTACAAGGTACTTTATTACGGCACGGTGTTCCAAATTGCGAGAATTCGTAAATTCGGCTGACATGATGTTGTTTGATGTTCCACAAAATATTGAGTTATGACTTTAAAAATTAATTAGATGGTTGTTTCAAATACCATTGAACCACGCAATAAGTGATTTCGATAATAAGACGATAGGTAATATTTAAGTACCTTAGGCCGCGAACTTATCAGCCTCCCCTCGTATTTAAACAAATAAAGGATCAATTTTATATCGTCACCGGCACACGCTCTGTTTCCGAGGTAGGTATACTTAATCGGATAAAAACAGCATGTGTTGCTCCAAAGCATGATAAATAATGCTCTAAGTTCTAAATATCTGTCTCAATCAAATCTGTTATGAAGATGAGGAACAAACTTAAACCTTACACAAGCGTTTTTTAAGAGATAATAAATCAATTTGTAAGCAACTGCTATCTTTAAAGGCCTGTGCACACCTAGGTCGCTGGCGATGTCGATCAATGAAACGCTGTCAAATATCGCTGTCAGATTTGACAGCATTTCACTGATCACGAACCTAGGTGTTCACAAGCCTTTACCACTAGGTAATGACAAAAAGTGACAGGACTAACTTTAAGCAATTTCTCACACTTAAGTAACGCTTGTAAATTAATCCAATAGACAAATAAACTTACTCTTTATTCTCTTTCTTCTTATCGTGTAACTGGTTCTTTCAAACCACAGTGTGGTGAAAGGTTTTTAAGTGCGCCTCAGAGGAGCTAACTTTCGTGCACTCGACACATGTTTTCGAACATAAAACTGCTGCTATGTTATGTCGATTATTTAATACAGTATAATGATAGCTCAGCCGAATCGTTTGATCTTGAATCGGTGACCACACTCATTACTTAGGTCAGAACGCGGCTACTTCTCTCTTCTCATATAATAATTCTCAGGCTATATGAAAATTCTGGGTTTTTTGAAATGAAAAGATAAAATTTTTCAAACCCCACCTGCCTAACCATATTTCATCTGTGCTGAGTATCTGATAGATCCATAATAGTTATCTGATTATTATTTAGTTGATTTACTTACTGATGTCTTATTTACATTTACTTATTTACTTCATCCATGCCAAGGGTGGAAGAGATTGCTCTCCGCGATAAGGTCACTTGTGGAAAACTGAGCCTGTACCCAAATGCTGTACGTATGCATTGGCTATTGCTCTTCTATTAACTATTCAATCAAAATCAAAAGTGCATTTATTCAGTAGAATCGCAAGGATCACTTTAAAACGTCATAAAGCTAGGTAAGTCTAGGTCCCAGTTCCACGCGACCGAGCCTAGAAAAACAGGCAACTAACTACGGCTCGGTTTCTACCGTTTTTTATATGATCCTTTTACAAATCAAAAATAATAGCAGTGAAGTTCCAGTGTGGTGCCACTTCACTAAGTGACACGTATGCAATAATACAAAAGCCTGATTGCCAGTTCTTCACTATGTAGTTGATGGACGCAGGGAAGTGCATCGCAGAACACGATCCGGACGTGCGTGACCTACGAGGCAATGCTTTGTTATAGGCGATGGTTACCGCTTAACATCAGGAGGGTCATATGCTTGTTCTATCAGCAAGTCGTATAAAAAATCGGTTGTTTTTAAAGTCGGTTTACTGACGATAGATGAACGTGACAACGTCATACAGCTGTCCACGCGGACGCATCGCTCACTCAAGTAGGAGAGAGACAGATGTCGAACGCTGCCGAACGCGGAGGCCGATTGTGCCTCTTTTTCGCTCGTTCCGCGCTCTCGCTTGCACTTCAAGTCTTAAATGGAACGCTGCAGAGGTAACGCCGCATGAGTCATGTTTTTTCGTGCGTGCAGCCGGCTCTATCGAATTATAACGTCAAAAAAATATTTATATAATTAAATCTTCGTGCCTATGTAGGCCTCAGCCTAGTTGGTCCAGGAAGTCAAGAAGGCAATATCTATCATTATGAGAGTGCAGTACTGTTTCACCTCATTAACTAAGCGTTGTAATTGACAGACTGCTAGACTTTCTAACAGGTTATTTACTAGCTTGTCAGGTTAACTGCACTTTCCCGGAAGGTTTTCTGTTTTCATATTTTTATTATACTCTGCTCTGCTGGCCTACCATGAGCTTCATATGGTTATGGTTAATGTGTCAACAGTGTCAACACATTCAAACCCAAGAAGAAAATTAATGTGTGGGTCAGCCTATCTATACACAATTTGACAGCCATAGTCATAACCATATAGAGCTCGTGGTAGCCCGCTACCTTGTTTAGTAGTTCGTAACAAATCGCATTTATTTTGGGAAAAGAAAATCTCAAGGACCACTATGAAACGTTCAAATGAATCAATAAGTATCTAATGAACCTTTACTAACTGAAAAATGAGAACACTAGTGATTTAGTGGTAGCGGCCCCATCTTCCAATTCTAAGGTCGTGGGTTCAAATCCAGACGTGTACCAATGAGTTTTTTCTGTTGAAAAAAATATGGGCACTAATAATTATGTCAGTGCTCTCAAACAGTGACGGAAAACATCGTGAGGAAACTGGCATGTCTGAGAATCGAAAAGTTCGCCTTTCTGAGGCGCACTGTTATTCTTCTTTCTTTTCTTCTTCTTATCGTGTCACTGATTCTTTCGAACCAAGTGTGGTGAAAGGATTTTAAGTGCACCTCAAAGAGGCTACTTGACATCAGTGCTCTTCTTTCTTTGGATAATATGTTAAACCTGGTTTAATTTACACAACTTTATGGGAAGAGTTATTGCTACTTCGTTTCAGAAGCAGGAGGTGGTAAAATCTGTAAATAGAGATGGGAACTAAGTAATACCTATCCATATTGTTTTTTTTGGCACAAAATGTATTTAACGCGTTTTAAATACCTCGTTGAATACAATAAAAATAGAAAATTATAGTTTAAAAAACTAAAAAAAAAACGCTTTTATAACTAATTGTACTAAAAAGCTAAAAATAAAACTGTAATAATAATCAATTGAAAAATTTATATTATGTTCAACAATTTGATTAATTTTTTTGGGACCAAACCTCAAATTCCTCATAATGCACTATTTGAGGGTTGTAAGAAACTGGTGTTTGTGAAAAATTATGTGACTGGCGTCACGGCTCTGTTAGACCCACCTTCTGCGCCATTGTGGATCCACAATGAAAAAAATATTTGTGTGGTAAAAATTTAGATGTTTGTTGTATTACTGGGTGTTATATTGTATTCTAAGCATGTATTTACAAGCGCTTAGTTTGGGGTTAGATACTTTAGATAGTACTGTGTGGATTGCCCACTTCATGTTTGAATTGGCGTCAAAGTTTGTATTGAAAGTGATGCAAGTGAATTTGAACGGAATTTCTTTAAAAATAAATACATTGCACTACACATCAAGACAACACTATTGAACTACCCTCGTAAATAAATTCATGTTTATAACATTGCACAAAGATGGCTCTAAACTACCCCCCACGGACATTTTTCATGAGAAGCTTAGGTTATAACAAAGATCCATGCCACGGGAACAGGTGGGGTGTGCTGAAAGGAGGGTATTTCAGGAAATTTAGTAACACATTTCGTATGAACTAGTACCTAGCAATTTAATGTTAGTGTAGGAAACTCTTTCGGATATATTTTCTCTTTGTTGGGAAGAATATAATGGGCTGCAATTTATTTACGTGGGGCGGGTTTTAGTATTATATGTATTAAATTTTTGATAATCTGCTTTTTGTCATAGATTGTACAAGCTCGTCGATATAAGTTTAACAGATTTTACTAAATTGTGTATGCTGTCGAAAATACTTTGCCTCAATTTAGACTTTAAACATTCATTTTTATTTCAATGTTTACTTGTATTCTATTTAATATATTCTTGGGTTTGATTAAATTTTTTTTTAATTTAAAAATTACTTTTATTTCTATTTTGTTTATTTGTTTTCCTAAACAAGCACGGTTTTTGGCAAGCAATTTTAGACATTGTGCAGTTTAAAAAAGTAATGAATTCAACTCTACACTATTTTCAAATGCTGTTCTATCTCTGTTCCAGCACCTTAGAATCCACAAAATGGTGTAGACCACACCATGGGTAGTGGATTGAGTACCACGAGCCGGAAATGGCGCAAGCGGCAGAATCCTTCACATGCCGAGTCCTCGCGCGTGCTGTTTCTCCTGTACCTGATACATAGGACCTGGAACGTGGTAGTGGAGCATGTGGATACAAAGAGTGCTAGGTAAACTCTTCTTCTTTCTTGGTATTTTCAAGCTGAAATTCCAAGACAACGAGTACAATCTTTCATTTTCTAGAGTTTTGGAAAGCTAAATCGCTATTATGGTTTATGATATCTTCTGTGTGGAGCTGAATTCATCACCATTATTATCACCCACTCTTGTATCATTATCACCAAGTTTGGTGGAAGTTCAACAAGCATAGATAATTCCTCATCATAATTCTTTTTTCCTAATCCTTGAAAAAAGATTTAAAGGTGGTCGTAATCAGGAATGGTCTATGCTTGCTGATTCCAAACAATAGACTCCTAAGCCTTAAAAAAATGATTTAAAGATGGTCGTATTCAGGAATGGTATATGCTTGTGAACTTTACCAAACTTGGCGGTAAGACTGCTGGTTATAGCGCTTCTAAAAACTTTAGTGTGCGAGAGCACGAAAAGAGCCTCTTTGAGGGGACCATATCAAAATCTTCCCTACACTGATTCGAATGAGCCACATCCACCAAGAAAGATTGGCTATTTGTATTTCATCAACCTATCAATGTACTTCCAGATGGCGAGGCTCCAGAGCAGCTCCGAGCTGTGGCGAGACCCTCCCACGGCGGTTCAGCTCCGTCAGCCTGGGAGACTCTGACCCTGGATCCTGCTTCTCTGGCTGCAGCTGCAGCTACTGCCAGCTGAGAGACTGCGCGCAGGATTGTGTCAGGTGTGTATCAAAACTAACCTGCATCACCTTAATAACAGTATACTTAGTACCAACAGTATACTTAGAGTACTGGCTGGCAGATGGGACAGCCCAATACAAAACTACTGGGTGGCTGCCTTAATTAATTCCAATGCCAGTCAAGTATATTACATTAATCAAGGCTCTCTTACTAACCATTCGTATGAACTCCTACTGTTTTTGAAGTACCACACCACCCCACACAACCCACAATAATGTTCTCTGTTTATTTTATTTTTTATTTTACTATTGTATGTGTTGTGTTAGCTTTAAGAATGGATCTTGTGACATCTGAATAAACAAATTTTAATTTAATTTAATTTTCTAAGAAACCCGTGGTGGAGTCATTCCGTGCTTGGCCCGCAGTGACTTTCGGGGCTGATAAATTTGATCTAGATGTGACTCGTTAATGACTTATTATTTACATGGAGATATTCTTCTTAATACCTAACTATTAATCGAAGCGACGCGTGACCCAAGAGCTGGTGGCTATCTGGCGCAGCGTATAAGCATTGCTATTCAGCGTGGCAATGCCGCCAGCGTTTTGGGGACGCTTCCATCTGGCACTGATTTGGATCAGTTGAGCTAGCTCTATATCGTTTGTAACGATCTGCAGATAGCTCAACTGTTTCTTGTGTATTTTGTACATTTTGTAAATATTTTGTTTAATTGTAAGTTTCTTTGTGTAACTATTAATTCTACCAATTTGAACGATTTTTTTAGACAAAAAAAAACTAAAAAATGTGATATTTTCCAGAATTAGCTGTAATAATCTAGAACGAATTAAGAACACAACTATTATTTTGAAGTAAAGGAGTAGCTGTGACATTTTTTCTTTCTGAAATCGAGAAACTCTCCATGTCAATAGACTGTAACTAACTTACGACAAAGGTCGTTCATATCACAAGTCCCTAAACCCTTGATTATTATAAAACTCGACCTTATTACCCCAAAAACAAAGTCTAACAAAAACCTTTTTCTATTTCAGGTGAGCAGAATCAGATGCGGTCTCAGCAAAAACCATCCCTTTTCCCACCCTTTGATCATTGTCGCTTTGATAAATGCGAAAAGTTTGGGGACACACTGGTCCTTCAAAATAATGGTAACAGTCTTCTATTGAAAATAAAACGGCACAGAAAATTAATAGGAACAAAGCTAAGTTTGCTGCTTGTTCTTCTAGGCTTGGTCGCGTGGAACTGGCACTTAGCCTATTATCTATAGCTACCTATATTACATATAGACTATTTACCTATAGCTTTATGACGACACAAAGTGATCCTTGCTGTACATATTAATATGTAGTTAAAACTTATGACTTTGATTGATATAGAAAGCCAAGTCATGAGATTATTATTCAACTAAATGAGGGTCTAATAAGGGATGACATTATAAACTTAGTGAATCTAGACACTATACCAACACGTAACCAAGGTCAAAACATTTGCCTTAGTGGTCTTGGCATATAATTGGATCCCTTCATCGCCTTTCATGGTAAGGTAAGAGTTGAAGGCTGACACACCCACGAGCTTGCTCACGATGTTTCCCTTCACTGTTTGAGAGCACAAAATATTATACCCAAAACAATAAAACTGGGAAATATTTCGGTACAGGAATAAAACCTGTAGCCAAAAGATTGAAAAGCATCTACCTAAAAGACTTACTTCTGCTAACGAAAATTTCACAAAGTATTTAGTTTCCTTTTTGAATATCGTTTTTGTACAACTCATTATTGCGTAAATAATAGCGGTCGATGCTTCTTAGGAACTTAGTAACAGATTGTCAGCTAAATTGCTTTTTAAGTAACTTTCCCAAACTCAACAGAAGGCATTTTTAGAAGAGATTAAAACTCTTGAAAGGGTAGATTATTCATTGATTGAGTATTTGATACTGGTTCCCTTATTTTATACGAATTAGAGTTATTTTTGGCCTTTTTTATTAGGATTAGACAGCAAATAGAAAACTTGCAAACATTCATTCGACTGTTTCCCATAGGGGTAGGTAGTGACTATGGATTTGGTGCAATTTTTAAATTCCGACTATTTCTAATAACACTCATATAATAAAGGTCAAGAGGTTGCCCTCAAAAAAAATACCTGCATTGAGAAAAATGCATACATTACGCCGGCCAAGAGCATTGCTCTTAAATAAGAAGAAGAACATAACATTATATTTACATTTAAAAACGTTTTAGATCTAAATTGAACTTAATATTCTTGTATGATGAAATGGGTAGTCAGATACAAGTATAAAAATATACAGCACACATTTTGCAGTAGTGCTCCAAACGAGCACTTACTAAAATTAGAGCCAGACAAATGCAGTGAAATCTAACAGATTGCAATGTAATCCACAAAACTAAGATAAACGTAGTCAATCTATTCTATTCCTACTCCCACTATCTATACTAAATTATAGTTAAAATGTGTTTGTCTGATCATCTTTTTTTTTAATAAACAACTAGTTGATAAAACAAGCATGGCCCACTCCATCGGTTATAGCAAAGCCTTGCCTCGTAGGTCACCCACATCAGGAACGTCCCCTTACTGCCCTGTGTCCATCAATTTGGGGATTATAGATTTCAGCCTCACGTGCTAGTAATTTATCTGTAACTGAACCAATCAGGATTAGTTTCGGCACAGACATCGTTTAGAAAGATATAATTATTAGGTATGGTACTATATTTATGTATGATTTGTGGCCTGTCCCGGCTTCGCACGGGTGGACATTTATTTTTTGAACACATTAATTACTTAATGTGAATGTAGCTTTCCAATGGTGAAAAATTTTTTAAAATCGGCACAGTAGTTTTTGAGTTTATTCATTACAAACACAAAAATACAGAAATAAGCGCCTATAATATTAACGTTAGCAAACCACGCGTGTAAGTGCGCAGGAGGTAGCTAGTTAAAAATAAAACTAAATTCCTTTAGATTCCCGGCAATTCCTCTTTCCCCAGAGATTGGACACTACCCACCGGGGACCAATCAGCGCTGGACTCTAGTTCCACTTGACAGTTTTATCGCTTTATGGCCAACCAGGATGAGATATGGACTGGTTTAACTATAGCTGGAATGGCATCGTTCAGCTTGTAAAACAAGCCAAGTGTGAGTTGGACTCCCGTTCGTGAAAGATTTTTCATATTCTACACAATATACTTGCTTATAAAATCGTACCGAGCATTAATGACTCCACTTTTATGGTACGATCTGCCAAGGAGTGGAACTCTCTTCCAGCGTCAGTATTTCCGGAACATCTTAATTTAGGAATTTTTAGAACAAGAGTGAACAGGTGGGTTATGGCTAAGCATGCTCCATCTTAGGCTGCATCCCCACATTCCATCAGGTGTGATGGCAGCTAAATGATTAGCTATCTTTAGTAAAAAATATGGCAGGTAGGTATATGATGGGCAGGCATGACGCTTGATTATAAAAACTTGACAAGAGAAATAAAATACCTACCTTCCTTATCTTCTTCTTATTTAAGAGCAACGCTCTTGTCGGCGTAATGTATGCATTTTCCTCCAGGTATTTCTTTTGAGGGCAACCTCCTTGACCTCCTTATACGACATGACGGCGATCTTTGCTTTTATTTGGCTCATGTAGCTTATCCTTGGTCTTCCTCTTCCTCTCTTTCCTTCTACCTTTCCTTCGATAATATTTCTGATAAAGCTGGCATGTCGTACAAGATGGCCAATCATCTTTCCTCTTCTGTTCTCAACAACTCCTATTAGGGCTCTTTCCTCGTCGACTCTATTTAATACTTTTACGTTCGTTACTCTTTCTGTCCAGCTGATCCGTTCCATTCTTCTCCAACACCACATTTCAAATGCTTCCAAAAATTCTCTATCTCTTTGTGTCATGGTCCACGTTTCACACCCATAAAGTGCTATGCTCCAGATGTATGATTTAATAAATTTTTTCTTAATTGTTTTGGAAATCCTGGATGTAAAAATTTGTCTTTTGTTATTAAATGCCTGTTTTGCAATCGCTATTCTTGACTTGATGTCTGGTGTGCATCTAGAGTCTGCTGTTATGAGGCTCCCTAAGTATCTAAAACTGTTTACTCTCTCTATGCCTATGTTATCCAATGTTATGGTGTTGGTTGTGGCGTCTTCTGTCTTTGATGTTATTAATGTTTTGGTTTTATTGGTATTAATTTTGAGTGAGCAATCTTTAAAGACAGAATCCATTGTGCTCAAAAGTTTTTGCAGGTCGCTTTGGGTCTCTGCAACTGCCGCTATATCATCAGCAAATCTTACGAATCTTACAATTTCCCCGTTGAATTTTACCCCTACAGTGGATTTTTCATTTATTATTCTTATGGCTGCTTCTATAAAAATGTTGAAATTTAATGGTGAGAGTGAACACCCTTGTCTTACCCCTTGTCTTATCTTAGCTTTTCCTCGCTCATTTCCTACTTCTATGATTGTTTCCTGACTTTTGTATAGCTGGTATATTATTCTTCTGTCTCTAAAATCCAGTCCAGTATCCCTCAATAACTTTGTCATCATTTTCCAGTTTACTTTATCGAAAGCCTTTTCAAGATCTATAAATGCTATGTGTGTATTTAGTCCTACGTCCATTCTTCTATCCACTATCAGTCTTAAGGCTAAGATTGCTTCTCTCGTTCCTTTGTTTCTCCTGAAGCCATACTGGTCATCGCTTAGGTTATCTTCAACTTTCAGTCTTATCCGATTTTGTATTATTATCAATATGACTTTAGAGGCTTGCGATATTAAGCTTAAAGTCCGGTGTTCCTCGCATTTAAGTGTATTTGCTTTTTTAGGTATTGTGACTGTTTTTGTTAGTTTAAAATCATTAGGTATTTCACCTTTTTCGTACATTACTTTCGTTATTTTAAATATTTCTTCTAGCAAATGATCAGTATCTGAGTTTTTTATTAGTTCTATGTGTATTCCGTCATCACCAGCTGCTTTACCATTTTTCATAACTGGCTTAAAAAGTCCAGTCATCATTTTCATCATCATTTCAGCCCGGTATCACCCACTGCTGGGTATAGGTAAAAAAATCCAGCATAAACTAATAAAAAAACACAATTTTGACTATTTGAGTGAGGGTCCAGAGGATATAATTTTCTTCATTGAACACCACTAAAGAAGCGGCAGCCGGCAGCATTCGTTCTATTACGACTGAATTACGTAATGAGCCCGCACATTGAGGGAAGGTAAACCTCCATCGTGCTCTGTTGGTTTAGACTCTTAAAGGAATTTAAAATTGAAAAGGAACTGCTAAGTTCTGAAGAGCTTTTGTGCCAGCACATGCTTTCGTGAAGTTTAAATGCGAATTTGCACCGACTAAGCCTAGAAATAAAGGTAACTACGGCTTGGTACTGACCGTTTTTAGGGTTCCGTAGCCAAATGGCAAAAACGGAACCCTTATAGATTCGTCATGTCTGTCTGTCTGTCCGTCCGTATGTCACAGCCATTTTTCTCCGAAACCGTAAGAGCTAGACTGATGAAACTTGGCGAGTAGATGTATTCTGTGAACCGCATTAAGATTTTGAAACAAAAATAGAAAAACACTATAAATTTTGGGGGTCCCCATACTTGAAACTGAAACTCTAAATTTTTTTTTCATCGGACCCATACGTGTTGCTTATCTATGAATAGGTCTTCAATCGATGTCGATGTTGTTACAACATGCATTTTTTTTAGTTTTATCATTCTCTTATTTTAGAAGTTAGAGGGGGGGACCAACTTTTTCCACTTTGGAAGTGTCTCTCGCGCAAACTATTCTGTTTAGAAAAAAACGATATTAGAAACCTCAACATCATTTTTGAAGACCTATTCATAGATAAGCAACACGTATGGGTCCGATGAAAAAAAAATTTAGAGTTTCAGTTTCAAGTATGGGGACCCCCAAAATTTATAGTTTTTTTCTATTTTTGTGCTATGCAAAGTTTCAACGATATTTGGTTTGAACGAGATCTAGTCAGTAGTTTTTTTTTATACGTCATAAATCGTAAACCGCAATTTACCTTTCGACGAACTACAAAAACCTTTATATTATGTTACTTGATGCTACGGAACCCTTCATGGGCGAGTCCGACTCGCACTTGGCTGCTTTTTTTTGTATATGGTCATAGATTATGTAGGTGTCTACCTATAATTACCATTACCACAAGCCCTGTTTGGCTCTGTCTCTGGCTCTAGTTTTGAGTCTGTGTGAGTGCTGTCTGAATAAATCTTACGTCGAAACGTCACACACACACCCAAATAAACTGGCAAGCACTCACACAGACTCAAAACCAGAGCCAGACAGAGCTTGTGGCCTACAGCGGTATTGATGTGAATCCAGAGTTTATCAAATACAAATCAAAACCAAAACGTTGATAATTCAGTAATATCAGGGGGATCACCTTTGGATTATTTGAATTATTCAGCGTATCCAATACTGTGAAATCAACCATACACCGAATCATCCATAAATATGAAGTCCCAATGCCCAGACCTCATATTTATGCATGGAATCTAGTGACCAGAAGGACCGGAATGTACTAGATAATATACTAGGGGATGGGCTGGTGTGGCCTCAATAATTTGTACGTATATTTGTACATACATACATAAAATCACGCCTCATTTCATTCCCATGGGGGTAGGCAGAGATCACGAATTTCCACAGACATACATACCTCACTTCATTCACTCGCCTATAACATTCTTCATACATGCTCGTCGGTTCAGGGTACTCCTGACCTGGCCTTTCTCTGAAACACTGTATGTAAGTTGGTACACTTTTATTTGTATTTATCTATTGCTTAAAAATAATGGTACAGTAGGTATTACGTGTAAGTACCTACTTGTATAGTAGCGCTGTAGTTTGGAATTCGATTCTATGTGTGAGCTGTTAGGAAGTAATCTTCTTCTGTCGTATCGATATTACAATCGTTATCATTAAAGCCATTTCGACCAGTAGGTGGCCACATCCCCGGCATTGGCCGAGCCACGCATGAGATCATCCATTGTGCATGAGGTGGGGCATGACGGACACGCGAGCACGTGTGCCATGGACTGCACCTGCCACCACACTGGCATTGCGTGTCGTTTTTAGAGATCATCCCCCATTTGCTCAGGCTACTCCTGCAACAGCCGACCTGGGCTCGAATTCTATTGAGGCACTTCCAAACTGGCCAGGGCTGTTCGTGACCGGGGGGCAGTTTCTCCGAAGCGGCAATGTAGGTAATCCGTGGGTGGGGCATACTTAGCTGTCCATATAGCAAGGCGATCTTCACTTGCTTCACCCACTGGTGCTGAAGGAAGTAATAAAATTGTCGAAGAAAACGTCGCTCAAAGTAATTTCTCTTATCCTACTCAAATATACCTACTTGTGAGGCGATTGCGAATATTTTTGTTGCAATCCAATCTAGTCGTGTCAGTCAGTTCAGTCGTCAGTTTGGATTATAGTTTGAGCTTCGATCGCAATAAAAACGAATAGAAACAAACCTAAGTTTGACAAAGAACATTGCAAAAAGACTGAATGTTGACGTAATAAACATCAGATAGAGAATAATTATTAAAACTAGTATGGCAACTATGGTCGAAAAATTATGGCAACAAGATGAGCACTGTACCTTGTTATAGTATCATTTATTTGTTATAGTCAAACTTTTGATTTCAACAGAATTACAAAATCGCCCAGCTGGTATGTAACTATTATACCTGTGGTATATCTTCTTCTTCTTCTCATGTCACTGGTACCATTGTGGTGAAAGTACGCTTAAAATATAAGGTTTCTTTCGTGCACTTCGGGTATATCTAGGACAACAAAACTCAAAAAAAAATATCGGGTGTTATTAATAATCCTGGCGCAACGCTGGAGTAGTTAAATCGTGTTTTGTCACATTTGTTCTAGTTGACAATTTCATGTCAATGCAAGAGACAAAACACGGATCAACTAGTCCAACGCTACGCCAGGATTATTAATAAGACCCATAAAGTACTTACTATATAAATTATGTAAATGTAAGTAATCATTAAATTTCATAGAAAAAATATTAACTGAGGTATTTGTACCGAGGGCAAAATGACACAACTTTATTACAGAAAAAGAAGCTTCATTTTCCCCAAGGGGTTTTCAAGAAAATTCTCTGAAATAAATGCAATAATCTTGAAAGATATTGTAGGAATTCCTTTGAGCATTCTTACTTACTCCAGCGTAAAGTTGAAGTTATTTTCTCTTGAGAAATGAGGCTGTAAACATCTTGTTTTACGTTCATTCTGGGAACTGAGCTTTGTTTGTTGTGGTTTTTTACAGTTTTAAGTTTGTTTCTAGATTCTCCAAAGCAGCACAATTACTTATCTACTTATTTTGTATATAGAACTTTAAAACAGCTAGTTTTTAAGCGACTTCAAATAAGAAAGGAAGAGATTCTCAATTCGGTTGCATATTTGTTTATTTTTTTATAATAGCATAACTTCGTCATTTAGGTATGGGCCAATTTGAAGAATTGTTTTTTTATTTGGAAGGTTATACTTACAGACCCATAGAAATTTAATCAAAATCAGTGGCCATCAAGTCAGTTTATCAAGTTTTTTAAACTTATATTATTTCAGTTCAAATAAATGAAGATACTTCCCATTTTCACCTTCATCACTTGGGAGTATCCCCATTTCTTGTTTATAAATACTTGGCTTAAATAAAATAAAACTCGAACTCCAAGAATTAAACTGATTCCAAGAATTAAACTGATTAAATTTTGATTGAGTTTGAGTTTGAAACATCAGGTGGGCCATAATGCTTGTTCCATCAGGTCATCGTCTTCTTCAAAACAAGACTCCGAAGAAAATATAGAAAACCATGTAACATGTTAAAAAGTTTTTATAAATGCCATCTAGTGGTGATTGAATAAACTACACCAGCGAACTCTAGTTTGCGTTCTTACAGAACTTTCTATTTTCTCTACATTTCTATTCACAACTTCGGAGAAGTGCCGATAGAGGGCAGTAAAAAATATTTACTAAATTACTGTTGACACTTGAAAATATAGTTTCTTCCCAAGCTTTTTAATTAATTTCTCAGATTTTATGTGCAAAATAATTCAATTTAAAATGTTATTTGAAGCAAAATTAAAAGAACCAGTGTGGTAAATGGTTTCTGGAGCTTTCATGCTAATAATTGCTTCATTAAACCGGTACTAGATTCCAGCTGCAGCATCCACATTTTTTCACACCTACAGCACGGTTGTCAGATCTAATTCCCATCAGCCGTGGTATTCTGCGAGGGAGTTGCTTCCCGGGAACTATTCACGTGACTCGCAGCGGTTTATGCGTTTGGACGCCTATATTTTTGAGAAAAATCGTTTATTAGCAATATTCACGCGATGCGTGGCAGCCTATGCGTTTAGACGCCTATATTTTTGAGTAAAATCGTTTATTAGTAGCAATATTCACGCGATGCGCGGCAGCCTATGCGTTTGGACGCCTATATTTTTGAGTAAAATCGTTTATTAGTAGCAATATTCACGCGATGCGCGGCAGCCTATGCGTTTGGACGCCTATATTTTTGAGTAAAATCGTTTATTAGTAGCAATATTCACGCGATGCGTGGCAGCCTATGCGTTTGGACGCCTATATTTTTGAGTAAAATCGTTTATTAGTAGCAATATGTATCAGGTGAAGATTAATTTTTTCCAAATTTATTTGTAAAGTAGCGAGTAACTACATTTTTATCATCATCATCATCAGCATGAGAAGTCATTTCCTAATCATAATCCTTTATACATCGACGATTTTTGAGCCATCTCCATCCACGGAATTTCATGATGAATTTTTTTTATAAGACTTGCTGATGGAACAAGCATGTGGCGCTTGAGAAGAGGTATTGACTTCTTCTTTAGTATACGCGCTACCGAGGTTTGCAAGCGGCGAGAGAGAGACAATTCTCTAGCTGCAACTGTTAATGGCAGACTGGAAAATCGGCTCAATGGTTCGCTCCCCCCTCTCACCGCTCTCATACCGCAGAAGCAGTGTACGTACGCTATGATAGACAACTAGTTTGGCAGCAAGTGCGTCATTGTCTTCCCGGGAATGTTTGAATACCATGGCTGAGTAAACCAGATCCATTTGGTGGCGCGCCGGGATAAACACGCAACGGTATTGCTTGATTGGAGATGCTGCTGGGTTTACTAGCCCCTACTGCTGGTGAAACTCACTGGATTCTCACCATGCTAAAATTTATCAACTACAAAAAATTATTGGATCTACGATTTAGACAAAGAATAAAATTATAAATAAATAAATGTTGTGGACAATCCAAATAACACTATCTAGCCCCAATTTAAGCAGAGCTTTTACTATAGGAACCAGATAGGTTTTTTTTTACAAATTAAAGGCTTGCGTTTGACCGCAGTCTCACCTGCTGTTAAGTGAAGATACGGTCGACTGTGTAGCACGCTTACCTAGAAGATACTTGTTCACCCTAATAAGATAAGACTGGATTTAATAATTTATAACCATCGCAGAAAGCCACAGACAGAAGCCAGTCATAAATATAAAATATTATAAATCAATTTAGTAGTAAATCATTTTTGTTTTATTGATGCATTCCAATAGTATTCGGACACTCGTGGGCAATCAATGGAAACGTCGCGTCACTATTCAAGCTGTGGGTGACGCAGTGTCGCTTTCATATCGCTGAATGAGCGATCTCATCGCGAGCCTCGATTGAGCCGTTTAATGGTGACGCTTCTGATCCGATGATAAGAAACAGTTTATTTCTCTATTTAAAACCTGTTATTTTTAGCTGGTAAAATAAACTTTGGCACATTGATAATGCCGGATACGTCTTAGCGATTCGCTAAAAGTAACTTGTCACATTCACTTTCATATCAACAAATAGAGATGGCAATATACGTATCGGTCTGCTAAGCTAAATGACGGCTACAGGACGATTATGAATATACCTGTATTTAGGCTGTCCACTTTGGCTAGCCTCTAAAAAATAAAACCAAGAAAGAAATAAGAATTTTTCTATAGCTGTAACAGACATTTCAGCGTGCTCTTAAAAGTATCAAAAACCCTAGTTATCACTTGATTGTTTTACCATTTACCAGGGTCCATCTATTTCTACATAGTAGGTATAGGTATGTTTAAGTCAACTAATTGACAAACCACGTAAACTACGCAGAACGAAAGTTCATGACTAGTTTTATTTAATGGTTTGCCATATGCAACTTTTTCGGTGCTAACTAACACCAAGAGATTTGAAAAGATACCTACTTTGCCGGAGGGCAGGTCCGTCGTCAGCCCATATTTTATTTTTTGTTCAAGGTATAGTTGGTTAGCAGCCAACTCTGGTGATGGAGTGTCTTGGTATTTGGTATCGAACAGGCTATCAAAAGGCGTAACCAGTAATTAGTAAAGTAATTTTTAATTTTTGGTCATAATAAAGTAATTTTTTATTTTTATAAAACTTGTCGATGGAACAAGCATAATGACTTAAGTAGTAACTATTATCTACAATAAAGCATTGTCTCGTAGGTCACGCGCCTAAGGAACATACCCTACGATGTATGTACTGCCTTGCGTCCATCAACTTGAGGAATACACAGATGTTTAGCTGCACGTGCCAGTAATTTCACCGGCACCCACACCCTTCAAACTGAAACACAGCGATGCTGATTCACGGTAGAAATAGGCATGGTGGTATTTATTTAATTCTTTATTGCACCAAAAATACGTGACAATAGGAGAGCTTAATGCTAGACAGCATTTTCTACCAGCCAACCTTGACAGGTAAATACAAAGACATTGGCGTGCATAAATGTAGTGGAAAACAGTTTTGATAAACCTACGTAACATACCTACTCGCTATAAACTACGTACAACATACATATAAAAAATAATTAGTACTTCCCCGGACGAGCCCCTCACAATGAGCATGTCATCATCATTTTCTTGTCCTGATCCCAATTCATGTGGGGTCAGCACAACATTTTAATATTATGATTATTTTACTTTTTTGAGCTCTACTACACAAGTATGAAAAAAATAAGCCACACGCAACACGCATCGTTTTGCTACAAAAATCAAAAACCTTTGGAATAAGCGATTGCAAGACGATGTAAAAGCGACATAGCGGTTCAGAGTAGGCGCCGAACTTGATCCAAGTTCAGTCATACGGCGGCAGTCGTGGCGCGAACTCGGGCGCTCGTGTTGTGATCATTATTTAATAATACCGGTGTTTGTGACTTCTTTGTGAATAAGGTTTAATAGTGCTCTTTTGGATCTATGGTGAGTAGATGGTTTCAAGATAAAGTAATAATTTTTAGTTCAATTTTTTTTGTAAAATTAATTGAAATAGTTTTTTATATTAACTAATGTTTCAGTTAATCTACTTTGACGATAGTTAAGCCTGTCACACACGTATTTTTAATTTATATTAATATGCCGTGCGATAATATAAATTACTTTATAAATTGGTGCCGTCATAGAAATGTTATATTATATGAATCTTAAGCGATAAAAATATAATTATTTTTCTCTTAAAGAGTTAACTTTACCAACTTTTTGAAAACTAGCCTCTAAGGTTAACTAACATGTAAAATTTTATTTTCTATATCTGTAATTTCTTATAATTATGATAAATTATGATTTCCATACAAAAACACTATAAAATGCATAAATAGTACTTTTAATACGTTACTGTTACTACTAACAGTTACCTACTCATAGAAAAGAGTTCAACGAGCTCCATTTAAATTTTATGGCGTTCAAAGTGAATTCTACACTAGCAGCCGCCTGTGACTGCATGCATACATATACGTTGGGTACCTAAAGCATAGCATGATTGTGTGTCAAATGTTAGTTATTTTATTTCGTTTGATATAGCAATTAATCATATTTAATTGCTTAACCAAACTTAATAAAATAATAAACTATCTATATCCATTCTTTCTCTGTTTATTACCATAGCCTGAAAATTTACTAAAATTCATATTATAATAATTATAAATAATAGAAGAAAATATATTTACAAAACAATAAAATATATTAGATCAGTAATCTCATTCCCATATAATATTAACTTTGCTCATGTCAGGGCGGTTGCTTTGTTATTTCACCACCAATATTTATTTATTCCAAACAGTATAGTAAACAGTAATAAATAGTAGTAATAAACAGTTATAGTAGTAGAACTCTTTGTGTGTGGCTCGTCCGGGGAAGTACTACCTCCATGCCTATTTCTGCCGTGAAGCAGCATTGCTGAGTTTCAGTTTGAAGGGTGTGGGTGCCGGTGAAATTACTGGCACGTGAGGCTGAATATCTGTATGCCTCCAGTTGATGGACGCAGGGCAGTGCATCGTAGGGCGCGTTCCTGACGTGCGTGACCTGCGAGGCATTGCTTTGTTATAGGCGATGGTTACCACTTTACATCAGGTGGGCCATATGCTTGTTCCATCAGCTAGTTACATAAAAAAAAAAAAAAAAAAAAAAAAAAAAAAAGAACTCTTTGTGTGTGGCTCGTCCGGGGAAGTACTACCACCATGACTATTTCTGCCGTGAAGCAGCATCGCTGTTTCGGTTTGAAGGGTGTGGGTGCCGGTGAAATTACAGGCACGTGAGGCTGAACATCTGTATGCCTCAAGTTGATGGATGCAGGCCAGTGAATCGTAAGTCACGTTCTTGACGTGCGTGACACACGGCAATGCTTTGTTATAGGCGATGGTTACTACTCAACATTAGGTGGGCCATATGCTTATTCTATCAGCTAATTGTATAAAAATACAACTTTATTAAGCTTTTTTAGTATATCTTATGTATTTCCGTATTATAATCTTATTACCTACCCACCTGAATCTACATTAGAAGTAAATGATTACCTCATTTATATTATAAAGGTCAGTAAATACTTTGTCAAGGACAAAGTTGAAGACCGTAAATGCTATGCTCTTGGTAATAACGGACTGTGGATCATTCTGGACATCTAGAGGCAAAGGTTTGCGCACATATAACCCTCTACGATGGCGATCAATCACTGTCAATCGATATCGAACTGTCAAGTCACGCGCCTCCGAATAAAGACTAAAGCAGTAGCCCTACCACAAGCTCTGTCTGGCTCTGCCTCTGGCTCTGGTTTTTAGTCTGTGTGTGTTTTGGCTAAATAAATCCTACGTCAAAACGTCACACAAACGGTATAATACTCTAAAAAAGTAAGACTTCAGTCGTAGCGCGGACTCTATGTAAAAACCCTATATGCTGAAACTGATAGCCATCGCCGTCGCTAAATGCTTAGATGCGCAAGGTTTAAATGTAATAAGTATTTCAAATAACAGATAAAACGAAACTTCTTGTAAACGTAAAAAAACAAAAAACTTGATTCAAAACAATAAAACTGAAGAGAACATAAATAAAAGACTAATTAACTTGCTGAAATATCAAAACTAAACATTTAACACTGTAGAAAACTCAAATTCAAAATTTATTTTATTTAGTTGTACGACAAGGATCACTTTGAAACGTTAGTACATAAAAAATTTAGGTTGAATTTCGTATTTCAATTTCCCAGTTTTTCCTCTTAACTCTGTCTTTGCAGCTAAAAGTAAAACCTAATTGACACTAAAAACATTTAATTTTTATTGTTCATCGAAAACATATTTCGGATTTCCTAAGAAGCGTTGAACGGCATTTGAATGCTGCAGTTTGACATCAAAAACTAGACAATAACCGGCACAATAACTACCTACCAAGATAAGGTACATCACAGTCCTAAATATCAAGATAACTACATAATTAAATCGAATTAACAAAAACATATATAATTAAATCGAAAGTACCTACTTACCTTAAATCCTCGGCCTGCCTCCATGTTTGCTCTAACCTATGCAGGGTCCATGTGATATTTACTTACACCTAAAAACTATGTATGTACAAACTTAACCATGTGTAAAGCAATAAATGTATTGAGTTTGATGTGACTGTGAAGGAATACACTATGTGAAAAAAAAACAGTTTTCTGTAGCTCTTACTATGGTTTTCAATCTGCCACTATTACTTGCTTGTATGGAATGTGTATATATGTTTACCATAACTAGATCTATACTTATGACAAGAATGAGAGTCTATTATTGTCTTTTAGGATTCGTTTTTCAGCAAACTAAATGGCTATAAGTTACTATAACCACAGAAACATACAAAAATGTTATCAAACAGATGACGTCATAATAACAAAAAAAACTATGCTAGGCATAACATTTAGCATAATACCTATGACATAACTTGCGATAGGTTTGTGACGGACAAAAATCAATCAATGTTGTCATTACTAATATTTTGTAACAAATCGAGGCTGACTGTTTCTTTCAACTCTCATAATTGGTATCTAACATGATTATGTTAGATACCAATTATGAATTACCAATTATGAGTTAGAATTGCTTAGATTTGTTTAGTTGTAAGTAATAAAACTAATATACTTGGAAATTGAGAGTCTTCTCTTGTTTAGAGTCGGTTTAAAACGGTCTCAAAACCTTATTTGTTATACATAGTAGACAACCGAGCTCTCACACAAGCTCTAAAATGTCTCAAAGCCTTTCACGGGGTAGACAAATCTACTTCAAAATCTTACCGCTATATTATGGACGTCTCTGCACCAGCAGTTTCTTGGAAAACAAATCAGTAGTGGCATTTTAATTTATTAAACAGTGGTCATACGGTCAGCGACAAAATAAGATATAGGTACTTTTAAAGTAAAGAAAATACTAAAGCTCACTTAGCATCAAACACCTACTTACTACTTATTCACACTTTCAAAATTTTCTAGATATAAAATTACTGAACGTATAACAAACGCAATCAACAAAGTTGTCCAAACAAGTTTTCATACCAAAAATTTTGTTTTACCTTCTAGTTTTTGTAGGTATACGTACTTAATCAAGATTTTTTTATACTACTAAGTAAGCACACACGCATACGGCCCACCTGATTTAAAGCGGTTACCGTAGTATATTAATAAAATTAAATAAACTATTAACTACATGTTGCCCTTTTCGCTGAGCTGATTCCCCACTTGAGAGATTCCCCACGGAGGTTTCTCTCTACATCGGCCGCCTTGGGAGTAAAAAAACTAACTGTTGGACTCAAACTCAACTCAATAAAATTTTATTTATTTCAATTAAAAGAATCACTTTGAAACGTCTTAAAGCTAGGTGAGTCTAGGTGCCAGTTCCACGCGACCAAGCCTAGAAGAACAGGCAACAAACTACGGCTCGGTTTCTACCGTTTTTTTATATGAAACTTTTACAAAACAAAAATAATAGCAGTGAAGCAATGACGTATGCAATGCAATAATACAAAAGCAAAAGTTTCAAAGACAGCACACGCTATGTTGCTGACTGTCCCAGTTGGTGAGATTCGGGTACTGTCACTGCTACGAAGAAAGTAGCTCCCCACATTCATTTTACGGTTATAGGATGTACAGTCGGCACGATAATGATTGTCATAAGACTTTTTATAGTGTTTCAAGACTTTTTATGGTGAATTTTTTATTGCATTTTGGTATCAATCTCGTTTGCGGAATGTAATAAAATATTGATTAAACGTATGAGAGTGGTACCAGTTCTCACAATTGATGAAAAAAGCCGCAAATGTCGTATTTATTTTTCGTATGTGAAATAAAAAACATTATGTACTTACAATCTCTCTTACTTACTATAAATAGAATCAACTGCACTGTCAAAATATTAAGCTTGCTGATTGACCAACATATGGCTCACCTGATGTTAAGTGGTAACCATCCCCTATAACTGATCATTGTCTCGTAGGTCACGCACGTCAGGCACTAACCCTACGATGCACAGCTCTCCGTCCATCAACTTGAGGCATATAGATGTTTAGCCTCACGTGCCAGTAATTTCACCGGCACCCGCACTCTTTAAACCAGAACACATCAATGCTGCTTCACAGCAAAAATAGGTATGGTGGTATAATGCTTTCCCGGACAAGCCACACACATAGACAGAATTATTATTAACATTTAAGTTTAAAATAATGTTTTTACATTTAACATGTACAAAAAGACAACACTGTCTCAATATTATATATGTGTATGTATTGTACTAATCGTGCCTGACATAAACAACTTTTATTTATTTATTTTATTAAATAGTAAACCTTTCTAGCCACCCTTAACCCAACCTTAACCTAACGGTACGGTAACGGTTAGGTTAACGTAGCCTTTCCAGTTTATTTCTTTTGTTTTTTTTCTTTCTTTTTTTTTTCTTTTTAAGCAAAAGAAAACCAGAAGACGACAAAAGCAATCTATTGTAAAATTTTTAACACAGTCATGTTATTTTGCTATCTCTACCTACTAGTGTACATAATTAACAGCATGCTTCGGTATGCACTCGATCGATACATTTTATATGAGAGCATATTAGAGTCAGCATATTAATGCTGACTCTAAAAGATATATTAATATCTTGTAGATTTAAATACAATCTTTGTGTAGTGAACACAAATGTTTGTTCTCTGTCTGGGTGTCTGCCTATGGATCTGCGTGTAGTATTGCCTATGGATTTTCAACAAAAAATATATTAATATTATATCAGCTATCAGTACACGCTATGTTTTACGTTATGTTTCAGAAAAATTGTGATTCACACAATATTAACACTAGAAATAAAAATAAACTTTATATTCCCAAATTTCGCCTGCAGAAGGTAAATGGGTCTTTTATGGGGAACACTGTACGCTTTTATAATAAGCTTCCGGAAAATGCAACTAAGCTTCCTATTCGGAAGTTTAAAGCCTATGTTAAGAATAATTTAATAAAGAAAGCGTACTATACTCTAGATAGCTATATGAATGATAAAACTGCGTGGCCCAATGTCCCGGTCACTCTACCCATAGGAAGCTAACATGTCGATTTGCAATGTCTGTACCTACTATTTCGTATCTTATTTTTATATAAGCTGTGTAGATACTATAGTATAACTTTGAAGCGTAGCGTGTGCTGTCTTTGAAACTTTTGCTTTTGTATTATTGCATTGCATACGTCTGACTAAGTGAAGTGGCACCACACTGGAACTTCACTGCTATTATTTTAGACTATTTTTGATTTGTAAAAGGATCATATAAAAAAACAGTAGGAACCGAGACGTAGTTTGTTGCCTGTTCTTCTACGCTTGGTCGCGTGGAACTGGCACCTAGACTCACCTAGCTTTAAGACGTTTCAAAGTGATTCTTGCATCGTAATGAATAAAAAATTATTGAGTTTGAGTTTTTGAGTTTGAGTACCTACAATGAGCTCTGTCTGGCTCTGTCTCTGGCTCTGGTTTTGAGTCTGTGTGAATTTGTATTATACTGTGTGTGTAACGTTTCGACGTAGGATTTATTTAGTCAAAACTCACACAGACTCAAATCCAGAGCCAGAGACAGAGCTTGTGGTAGGCTTGTGGTGTACAGCTATCTGGTTCCCATAGTACAAGCTAGATTTACATCAATGATTACCTGGGTCTATGTCTTCTTCAATCATGGTATAAGTAGCAGCACGTAAATTTAGCGTTGATTATTATTGCGCAGAAGTCAAAAGTAAGGAACCTGAGGGCGGCTAGCGGGTTGAAGGGCAGGCGTGCGTACTCAAAAATTGAAAACCCAAATGATTTAAAAAGGTGTCAAAATATGTATGGAATGAAGACAATTTTCATTAAAAAAAACAAAATTAATAAAAAGATATAGCAGTACAATCCGTGGTGTTATTAAAATATTGTAGCCACTATAAAGATCAATGAAATGATAAAAGTAGGTACTCGAAATTACCATAAAAAGTCGTACAAAAACTAAACATAACAGACATTATGCAAAAACATTCGAGATCAACGACCTTACAACGGTCACTATGAGCACCTTTACGAAGTGCGCTTATAGTTAGTCTACATAACTGCTCAACATTAGGTGGGTCAACAGTTGACGTGACAACGTCTTATAATTCGATGGAGCCGGCTGCACGCCAAAAAAACATGATTCATGCGGCGTTATCTCGCTCTGAGGCGTTCCATTTAAGGCTTGAAGTGTAAGCGAGAGCGCGGAACGAGCGACAAAGAGGCACGAACGGCCTCCGCGTTCGGCAGCGTTCGACATCTATCTCTCTCTTTCTTGAGTGAGCGATGCGTCCGCGTGGACAGCTGTATGACGTTGTCACGTTCAACTATCGTCAGTAAACCGACTTTACAGACAACCGATTTTTTTAGTATCAAACTTTTGATTGCAGCAGAATAACACAATTGCCCAATAAATCTTCTAGCCCCAACTGTAGATTCTTAGAGGATGTCCTAGGAGACCAGAGGAAGTAGTTAGCTAATATTGCCTTAGCAGTTGAACTCGTCGCTATGATGAAAGAACCGGTAAACTCGATTTTTAACGGGAGTTTAATTTATGGACTGTGAGGTAACCGCGGAAGAAGTAATTTCCGGAGTTTCTGAGATTAACGGAAAATAAGTAAAAAGAAGAATAATATTGTAACATGGCATTTTTTTTTTAATACGAAAGTTACCAGTTGAGCAATATTAATATTCTGTTAGGTGCAATGTGCAGTTTTTTTAAGGAAAATACGACATACGAAATTTATTTATTTATTGAATAAATTAGAACGGGATAGAATATTCCAATTACAAGTTGAAAGTTACCAGTAAAGCATAATGTTACTTTGACAGGCGTCACGGCTGGTTGGTTGATTGGCTGCTTGGGCGCTGAGGCCGTGGGTTCGATCCCCACCGAGAACAAATATTTATGTGGTGAACATCATTCAAACACTTATTCAAATTCCAAGCCATTTTATTTGTTTTATAGGCTCACTATTTGTTTACAACCAGTTAAATAGCTATCTAAACTGTATAACGGTCCTATTTTATGTTGTTACGTTTCGCTATTAGAGTTACGACACTGTGACTTGGTGCTTCTGTCAGAGCATTACTTTTTTATGAAAGAAGTATTTTGAAAAAAATAGTATCCTTCGCTAGAAGCTAACAAAATATATGTATCACTAGTGGCCGCCCGCAGCTTCGCTCGCCCGTTCCCGTAACACCCCGTTCCCGTTGCTTTTTCGGGATAAAAAGTATCCTATGTCCTTCTCCCGGTTCTAAGCTACCTCCCCACTAATTTTCTGCCAAATCGGTTCCGCCGTTCTTGAGTTATAAATAGTGTAACTAACACGACTTTCTTTTATAAATATAGATTATTGTTTTATTATAAGCTAAAAATTATAAAAAAACATTATCGATATCTTAATTATTTATTCAGTAGTATCACAAGGATCATTTTGAAACGTCTTAAAGCTAGGTGAGTCTAGGTGCCAGTTCCACGCGACCAAGCCTAGAAGAACAGGCAACAAACTACGACTTCTTTCCTACAGTTTTTTGAATCTAATCTTTACTCTAGTGCGAATAAGGCCTATCGATTCAAAAATGAATAAACTAATACTAGCGTGCCGTACTTCATGGAAAAGTATCATTAGTCAACGCTTCTACTTCATTTTAAATACATTAGCATTCAATATATTCTCCTTATACCAACAAGGCACGATTCATATTTGGTTACATGAATATTGCTCGCGCATCAAGACTCGCCCTTAACAATAACCTTAAAATTTGCACTGTTTTATTTTTTACTCATCTTCCACTTCTTTACCGTCTTTAAATTTAAAAAAGGAGGTTCCAATTCGGTTGTTTTTTCTAATATTTGTGGTAAGGCATGTTGTCTATCAAGAGCCAATTTCAATTTTTTTTATCAGGTAGGTTTTATACTTCCAGATTGGTCCATGTCCAAGTAAGGCCACCAACCATTTAATAAGCCCTCGAAAACACGAAAGGTTGAAATTAAAATTCTCTATCCGATTTTTAACTCCCGAGCTTCGACCACCATTACAATCAACAAAACGATGCTCGCGTATAGGCAGACTGCCCCTTAACATTCTTCCAGCTACTCCCATAGAAAGCACTACCGCATCTAGGAACATATCTGTACATTAATTGGGTTTAATCAGAGACTTTGTTACATTTCTGTGTTTTTCTACACTTTTTGCGCCATTGACGCTGAAGACGGAAAATTTCATTGCTCTCTAGTCACATTACTTTGCAATTATGTGCCGTAATAAGCTTTTAAAGTACCTAGCGGTGATAAATACGTAAAAAACATAGATAGATAGATAGAAAATTCTTTATTGCACTAAAACAAAAAAATTGCATTGTACATAGGCGAACTTAATGCTAGAGAGCATTCTCTTCCAGTTAACCTTTGTGTAATTCGGACATTCTTAGCGGGTAGTGCACATAAAATATATGAATACCTATATATATATGAAAGGGAATTGTTTTCAAAATAATTATCTGAACAAAGCAAAAAGTTAAGACACAAATTAAATTTTATATTAACTAAAAGTATATAATTATAAATAAGTATATAAAGTAAATAAGATGTATGAGATGTTTAAAAATGTGAGAAGGAACTGTGGATACAATGTTAGGATAGATAAATACAGTAAGTATAATTTCATAGGATAAAGAAGGGACTAACTTATACATACATACAGAGGATCCAAGCCACTAATCCCTCACGACGATTCTCCTCGATCTATAGTCATTGATCATGAGACAGAGATAGTGGTTATAGACTTTAGATCTGAAGACCTCAACAGATGACACATCACGGATCAAGCGCGGCAGGCCATTCCAAAGGCGGATTGCCATAACAGTAAAAGAGTCAGAGTAGCCGGCTGCATTATGACGGGGACACATCAATTGCAACTGCTGTGAAGGGCGTATCGAGCGTTCGGCTGCAGCGTACAAGTTGGAGAAGCGCTCTTTGAGGTAGTCCGGCGAATTGGGGTCGCGTAATATATTAAAGAGAACACAGAGTATGTGGACGTTACGGCGCTCCCTGACTTCCAGCCACTTCAGCTCAGCGCGAAAAGCCGATACATGATCGTATTTCCGTAAGCCATAGATGTAACGAATGCCGAGATTTTGCAGCCTTTCCAGTCTGTCCAGCTGTTCCTCCGTGACATCCGTGTATGCGACGTCTGCATAGTCAAGCAAGGGAAGAAGCAGTGCGCTGGCAAGCGTTAGCCTTGCAGAAAGAGGAAGGAAGTTTTTCATCCTTTTCAGTGAGTGCATGCAACCGTACATTCTCTTACTGACCATAGCAATATGACGATCCCATGACAGATTGTTGGTTATGTACAACCCCAGGTTTTTGACCTCTGTGCAGTATTCTAATTGGGTGTTATTGTAAATCACTGGAGGAAGGGAATTGAGGTCAAGTCTTGCAGTGTAGTATCTACTACCAACGACCATTACTTGAGTCTTGCTAGGATTTATGAGAAGTCCGAATTCCTGGGTCCAATCATATACGGCCGCAAGATCGCTATTAAGGTTCTCAATGCTCTGTACCATCCCATCAGGCTCAAAACTGTGGTATAATTGAACGTCGTCAGCGTACAAGTGGTAGGATGAGAACTTAATTCTGCAGACGAGAGTGCCTATGAAAATGGAGAAAAGAAGTGGGGAAAGCACGCCTCCCTGCGGGACACCAGCACTTATAGTGCACCAGTCTGAGGAGATGTCGTTGATCCGGACACACTGCTGACGACCATCAAGATACGAGCTGAGCCACGATAATGCAGATTGTGATAGGTTAAGCGAGCGCAGAACTGCCAACAGTATGTCATGATCAACGCAGTTAAAAGCACTGCTGAAGTCCAACAATGTAAGTAAGGTAAGTTTTCGGTCATCAATAGTTACTCGAATATCGTCAGTTATCTTGACAAGTGCTGTGGAAGTGCTGTGTGACGGCCTAAAACCGGATTGAAACGGGCAGAGAAGATTATTTACGCGGAGAAAAACAGCAAGCTACAAACATAAGGTACTTTGTGACAAATTAACTTAGACAAGACCGAGATGAGAGGAAGGATTATGGGAAAGTATTTCCTAGGAGCGAGATGGAAGTGGCTGAATAAAATAAAAACTTTAGACCTGTTTACTTTTAGGAGACAGGTTCCACAACCACAGAGAAATTCATTTTGTTTCTCTAACCATAAAATTTACCGTATAATTTGTGTCTCACTCACTAGACCCCGCTTTTTAGGGTTTACCTACTTTTTTTTTACTAGATCCCGCGCAAGATAAATTTCCTCGTGACAGATGTTGAAAAACATGAAATTATGTGATTGGGATATTATTTCAAATCAATCTTTTTTTGTTTTTCGCCATCACGCATTAAAAAAAACGAGCTATTCAATACAAAACACAACGTACTTACCAACAACTTATCGACCATAGATAGTTACCTATGCTCTATTAGACCTGAGATAGATAATAATAGGCACAAATAGGCGCGTCGAAAGTACAGAAGCTGTCTGGTAGGTCGTACCGTTTTAACAACTCTACAATTCCGGTGCGGCTTAACTAACTGTTGTGTATTCTGTGGCGTAGCGGTAGTATATTTTACTCTGATGGTAATGTACAGGCGCTGTGGTCAATTATTATCCTACTAATATTATAAATGTGAAAATTTGGATGTTTGTTACTCAATGTCATAAGGGCTGAACGGGTCTGGATGAAATTTAGCACAGAGATAGTTTTTCTATTCCGGATAGATTTTTAGATAGATAATAATTATACAGGATAGTTTTTTTATTTTTTATTCCGATAAAAAGAATGGTTCCTGTGGGATGGATTTACTTTAATTTTCCATAGAGCAAAGGACCGACATGATTTTTTGCATAAATAATAAATAAATAAAATAAATATTGTGGACAATTCACACAACACTACCCAGCCCCAAACTAAGCAGAGCTTGTAATATGGGAACCAGATAGCTGATATAATACTTGAATACATTTTTTTTTTTTTTGTAAATACATACTTAGAATACAATATAACACCCAGACAGAGAACAAACATTTATGTTCACCACACAAATATTTGTTCTCGGTGGGGATCGAACCCACGACCTATGGCGCAGAAGGCAGAGCTACTACCAACTGAGCTAGAGGCCAGTCAATAAGTAGGTAGTTAAGGTCAGAAAATCACTGGCTAATTTTGATCCCGAAAAAATGCTCCGTCTCTATACATGGGATAAACATACAGAAACCGTGTTTTAATAGGCCTTTTTCCCATCCAGTTGTGACAGAGGAAAAGTACATGTTTTTTGATTGCGTTTAACACCGTGGGGCGCAGCTATAAATAAATCAAATATTGTGGAAAATCCACACAACACTATGTAACCCCAAACTAAGCAGAGCTCGTACTATTGACAATCCTACAACCTCAGTTTTTACAAAAGACAGGTCGTTTTTAAGTCCTACTTCCCACGCATCAAATATTCAAAACAAAAAAAAGCATTAAATTTTGTTGTCAAGAGATCAATAAAACCTTTACCTCATACTAAAGAGGCGAACAAAATAAAATATACGAATGAAATAAATTAAAAAAACTTGCACTTAGCTACGTCCGTTTTATGAAGGCAGATGTAATGCATTTTAAATACTTTTATTTGAAAAGTACCGCTGCGGTCCGATGACTTACTGTACACGCCAAATCAAGCCATGTAGTTTTAACCGACTTAAAATCAAAAAGGAGGAGATTCTCAATTAAGTTGTATATTTCCAAATGTTTATTATAGCATAACTTCGTCAGTTTTATGCCGATTTGAAATTTTGTTTTTTTTTCATTTGGAAGGTACTTTCAGATTGATTCCATTTAAATTTCATCAAAATTGGTTTAGCCGTTTTCTTATAATTGTGTTTTTAATGTTTGTTGCATAATTTTATGATTTATAAGCCGATTTGAAAAAATCTTTTTATAACTGAAGTCATACATATTTTCGAATTATAGTCCTCTCACTCCACACACAAAGAGCTTCTACTACTACTACTCTATAGATTGAGTATCTATTGTTCTGTCGATAGCTTTTATTTACCTACATTATTTTTATGTCGACGACATTGTAAAGACATTTTTCACACGATAAAATAAATAAACTAAAGACATTTTGCTGTACATGTTTTGAAAATCGCCATCGCATATCGCTTAGATGTGCACAAGGCTGTAGTTAGTACTCCACAAATTAATTATCTATAGGAATAATCATGAAATTTTAACGACCGCTACGATCTTCAAATGATTATTTTATAAGCCATTAAATTAATAATTTACCTTACCTATTTATGTAAAAGTCAATTAATTTGATTATTTAAGACTAATCATTAATTTGTAACTACCTACTATAAATCGACATAACAAACCGTAATTTATCAATCATCATCATCGTCACTAGTCTTAAATAAGTCCTGAATATATTATAAATTTCAACCACCTAAAGATCGTTATTTGGGGCACGGTAGTAATAAGTACTTCCCCAGACGAACTCAGAAAACTCTCAGACACACAATTCTATTTTTAAAAATCATTAAAACATCTCTAAGAATCATTATAATGAATCCTTTTTGCCTTACGTTCGAACACGCAATGTATCCAACCCTATATTTAGACCTCATTCCCTCTAGTCTAATCACACTTCTCCAAATATGATGGGACAAAGACGCCCCGCTTCAACGTTCCTAATTTGAATATAATAGTCAACGGTTCCCAAGATGGCCGACAATATGGCGGCTAAAATGCTTGCAATTTAAATGCAAAAGTCGGGAATGAAAGGTCTGATGTAAAAGGAAATTATTGCAGTGGACAAAACATTATGTGTATCATACATTTATGCATGAGTTTCATGTAAATATACTAATAGCTATGATATTTGCATGCGAGCATTTATAACTGGGAGTTTTTATGGCTACTCCGGAGGTTAAAGTACTGGAATTATATTATAAGTTTGTGTCCTTTGGAAATAAGTAAGTACCTATCGTTAGCTTGTCAATTCCTAAAATTTTATTACAAACGAGTGAAATCCCGCGCGACTTTGTTCGCGTTAAGCTTTTTCCGAACAAACTTCAACCCCCGCACACTTTTATGGGTTGAGTTTCAAGAATCCCTTTCTTAGTGCACCCTTACACTACACCAGGAATTTACTCTCCAAATTTCATATTCCTAGGATCTTTAGTTTAGGCTGTGCGTTGATTGTCAGTCAGTCAGTCAGTAACGTAAGATGGGGTGTGGCTGTATTATGGACTCTGCCGTTTGTTGTACGTGAATACGTCTACGTCTCTGCAATGCTTTGTGATAAGCAATGGTTACCACTTAGCACCTACCCACTTACCCTTCCACCATAGGACTAGCAGACGCACTGTAGTTACCATCCATACCTGGTTCGCTTACCACCCATTCGTACTAAGCGTTTTCGCTCCACCTTTAGGGAATGGAACTCATTGCCGTCGGCTGTTCTTCCTGACTTCTAGAATCAGGGTCTTTTCAAGGCAAGAGTAAATAGGTCTTCAGGGCTCTCTCCTCCACCACACATGATGTTTACAGTCCTAACTTAAATTTTCTGATTATATAATAATATATAGTGGTATAATTAAAATTTGTATGGGGATGATAGATATGTAGCTGCAACACTAAACTGTATCCCCCAATTTTGTTGTCATTAGTTTTTTTGAATTGCGTCCCTATGGAAACAATTTTATAGACGTCACAAAATATTCAGCTTAGAATTTGCCTTAGAATGAGCCGGCCCTTCAAAACACCGAAACACTCAGTTAGTGTTTTTTTTTTCATTAAATAATTTAAAGTCGAATGCCGACTAAAACTTTAGCTATGTAATTGAACGGTTTTTGATTTATTTCCCAAAACATTTGAGTCATTTGTCAGAAAATTGCATGACCTAGAGAAACACGCATCGGAATAAGCTTAACGGGTCTAACCTAGGTAATCTAGACCGATAACAGTATCTCAAAAGTCTTCAACGCCTGGTTTTGATTTTCTGAGATGCAGCAACCGTCATAAATCATTAAAATCACTGGCCTCTCAGTGTAGCTCTGAAGTAGCCTAAATCTGAGTAGTCAAAATATTTATTAAAAAAATACGGGTTGCACTCCGGGAGTGCCGGCAGAAGTGAAAACTTGATTATTAACGTTGAGCATGTTTGATATTTTGGAATGGTTAGGGGGGGCTTGTTTGTTATTTGGCACGCTGTAACATACACGAACATTCGCGCAAGCGCCCTGCGCTGCCTAAACGAAACAGTAGGCCCAGGCATACATTTTCGCCGCGCCGTAGAGAGGGGATAGCTGTCTACTCTCCATCCGTCTTACGCTTTTTCGATCAGGTCACGTGTCCTGACGCGCTGACGCGAGTTTAAGATTTTATACCCATTACAGAAAAAGTGCTCAACGCCGCTAAAGAAGTTTTCACTTCAAAAACATTTAAAAATGGTAATAAAATAAATTGTTTTCTCTCGTTTATTTGACCAGACTGTGTAAGAATTTTACTACCGTTACATTACGGTCGTCAAAAACAGCCCCGTTTTCAGGAAATCAAGGTGAACTTAGATTTAAATCGATTCTATCACGGAAAGACTATCGCGGAATTAAAAAAAAACCGTTGCAAATCCAATGATTGCTGTAAATCACGTCATTCAATTAGATTACCCACGTGGCTTTCTAAATCCTGCTAATCGTGTTTATTTTAGCTCTTATTGTAATGATATAAGGTTGAGATTAGCACACATTCCGCACCGCAAATGTTTGTACAGTCGCATCAATAAGACATAATCTTCAGCTAATTCGATTTATTTACCTAATACATATTATAGCTCTTATTGCTTTGATATAAGGTTCAAATTACTAAGGTGTTCTGCTGGGAAAGCAAAAGAAATGTTTGCGGTATGAGTCATTTTCGCTATTGATTTATTAATGCGTATGGCTTCGTTTGTGATTGGATTTCAGTACGCTAGGATTAGTTACACTTCAGGTCGTGGGTTCAAATCCAGTCGTGTACCAAAAGTTTTTTTGTTGAAAAATTGATGTGTACTCTCAAACGGTGAAGGAAAACATCGTGAGGAAATCGGCATGTCGTAGAATCTAAAATTTCGAACCACCACACTCTGGTTTAAAAGAACCAGTGACACGATAAGAAGAGATTTTTTTTTGTATGCTAAGTTTTTTTTTACTCTATTTCTGTCGTCAAGCAACGTTGCGTTTAAAGGGTATGAGTTAAATTACTGGCATGTGAGGCCTAACACCTGTAAGTTTCAAATTCACGTGCATTGTAGGGCACTTTTCTGACGTGACCTGCAAGACAGTGCTTTTGTGATGAACACCTTTTAGTATTTGTAAGTGAAAAGATTGAAATTGAAATTAATTAATTCCAGCTCGATTCAGTGTTTTTTTTATTACTCTCAGTACATATTTACGGCGCTATAATGAGTACTGTTTCTAAAAACTCCAAACTTCCACTAATTAGGAAGGCATTAGTACGCTTCCTACACTTCCTACGAATTTATAAATGTGAAATCAGCATCAATTAGTTTGTTTCCTGATAAAGGAAACACCGAAATGTTGCAACTACAAATAAGAGCCTTTGCACATGCCCACGGTCATGAACGCTGCACTTTAAATTAGGTGGTAAAGCAATATTAATAAATTATACATATAATTACTTTATAAATAAAATAAAGTCATATTAGTTAAACTTTATAAAACTTAAGAACGGCTGAACCAATTTGGCTAAAAATTGGTTGAGACGTAGCTTACAACCAGGAGATGGGCACAGGATACATTAACGGAAACGGAGCGTGCAAAGCCTCAGGCAATTGTTAATTTTATAAAAAACAGAAGTTAGAAAAAGCCATTAGGCATAAATAGGCATTATAGTGTTGCCACGTGTTAGTGAAACAAACTATATTAAACAATAATCATATTTATTTACCATTAATAAGCACTGATACAACTGAATACTTAATTTAATAACAATTGGTAGGTACTTAGCTTTTATATGCAGGTTTTGCATAACAGGGTAACATCATGGAGCCATAACTAGAACTTGTCAGGACGATGAGTAGACCAAAACTGTCGCTGGGACAGCCGCCATCTACCTTTATACCAACACAGTCGTAAACAACAAGATGGCGGCTGCCAGCCAAAAGCAACTTTTTTCATATTTTACAAATTAAAGTGTTCACTTAAAATTAATGATAATATTCTTGTAATTATAATATTAATTCAAAATAGTTATTACAAGTACCTGCATCAAACCATTTCCATAAATCACGTGTTTATAAAGTAAAGTCCACGTGGTTTATGGATAGTCATAATAGCACTTAATAACGCGTAAGCGTTGATTAATCGTATTTCAATAAATAATCGCTAACAATAGATAGCATGAAAAAGCCGTAGTATTTTTAGGCCTCAAAGAGAAAATGCATGTTTTACCAATGCAACCAATCTGAATCAGGAGTGTCTTAGCTCCCCGTTACTCTAAATCCCATTAGGTACCTATATGTAATGGCTCCTCCTCCGTTAAATACCTAATTGTTTATGAGAAATAACATTCAGGTCTATGAGGTGGGCGTTGATAGCTGCGTCACAGCTTTTATAACTATTGTGGCTATCATCGTACCCTTCTGTTTATACTCCCCTGTGTTACTTGTTTCCCCAATAAATATTTTGATTTTGATTTGATTTGATCAATGCTGGATCAATCAAATGAAAGGAAAATTTAGTTTCTGGTCAACGCCATCAACTTTAAAATAATTGAGAAACTATTTTTTTAGAACGTTCCTCATTAAAAAAAATTGATATTAACCCCAGCTAAAGACAATAAAGTAGCTGTTAGATCTCCCTGGCGAAAAATGTTCAACAAGTTTTGTATAAAGCCGTCACCCCATGTAAATTCTTGTGGCATTGGCACTGAAAGTTTTTTTCTTTTACCACGAACTTCACCGCTCCATTTCACAAGCCTAGCTCCCGACCACATCGTTCCAAACCACAGACAATATTCTACTGGATACCGCAAGGTGCTCTATTTGCGTGCCAATATTTACTATCAAGTCAGTGCCATGTGGTCACTCATACGCTGCTAAAATCATGAGTAGTCGTAGAAGGTATAAAAATGTTTCAAGGTTTATTTTTTATTTTTCTCAGTGTTCAACTATACTCTATAACTAGTATTATAATAGAGTACAAAAAAGTGTATATAACTATTATATCACTACCTTGGTGTTTAATATTCATCATCATTTATAACTTTTAATATGCATAATATTATGCCTTAGTTTAGTACAAACTCGCATTTGCACGCAGTAAATCAGTCGGTGATCCTATAATAAGTACAAAAGTTAAGAAGGCTTTGTTTTGATAAAATGTGCGATATCTAGTTCAATTTAAGTCTATGTTCCGCACGCACTTCTTGCATTTTTTACTTTTTTGCGTTCCGTTCCACGCTTTTTGCGGAGCGTCGTACACGCTGATGATTTTTGTTTTTTTTTTTATAAAATATGCGATGTAATATGTATGATTACTACTCTTTGTTAGTCATTTCGTCTTGGAGTTTCAGTTCTTGTTAAATAGTTATTTTTTGCAGTAATTTGTGAATTAACGATACCTACGTCAATATTCTTAAATTGTTGGACTTCGGGGTATTACTACCGTGCCACTGTAGGTATATGAAAATAAGTGAATATTCTAACTCAAGTTAATCTGAGAGCTTGTTGAAATTTTAAGACCAAAACGCTAAGATTTTGGACCTTTTCCTTTATTTTTTGTATGTCCAAAAAAACGGTAGGAACCGAGCCGTAGTTTGTTGCCTGTTCTTCTAGGTTGGTCGTGTGGAACTGGCACCTAGACTCACCTAGCTTTAGGACGTTTCAAAGTGATTCTTGGAATTGAAATGATTAAAATTTTATTGAGTTGAGTTGAAACATTTACGTGTTGTTTACAGTAGCGCAACTCACTCTCATTTTCATCACTTTCTTCCGCAACTAATGACCAAATTGACCTTAGAAATCGAAACGTTCATACTTCAAGTTTTTGCTTACAATGTCACTCATGTTGATGACTCCATGACTTGCTCGTATTGGAGAAAGTAATAGGACATTTTCTTTGGTGGTAGATAGAGATTCGATTTAGCCATCGAAAGTTAAGCTTATTATAAAAAACTAGTGAAATCACGCGCGACTTCGTTCGCGTTAAGCTTTTTCCGAACAAACTTCAACCCCCGCTGCACACCGGTTGAGTTTCAAGAATCCCTTTCTTAGGGCACTCTAACACTACACCAGGAATCTACTCTCCAAATTTCATATTCCTAGGACCTTTAGTTTAGGCTGTGCGTTGATTGTCAGTCAGTCAGTCAGTAACGTAAGAGTTTTATATATTTAGATTTTATCATCTTTACTGTATTTAGTAGGAAAGTGACCAAGGTCATGGACAAAGCAACGTAAATAAGAGAAGCCGGATTATACTCGTTTCCTTTTTTAAACAAATTCAAATATAAAGCGGCCAAGTGCGCGTCGGACTCGCCCATGAAGGGTTCCGTAGCAGTAATTAAAATCTTTTTCGAAGACCTATTCATAGATGACACGTATGGGTTTGATGAAAAAAAGTTTTTTGAATATCAGTTCTAAGTATGGGGACCCCCAAAATTTATTGTTTTTTTCTATGTTTGTGAGATAATCTTAATGCGGTTCACAGAATACATCTTCTTACCAAATTTCATCAGTATAGCTCTTTTAGTTTCGGAGAAAAGTGGCTGTGACATACGGACGGACAGACAGACAGACATGTCGAATCTATAAGGGTTCCGGTTTTGCCAGTTGGCTATGGAACCCTAAAAAGGAGGTGGCTCTCAATTCAGTTATCTTTGTTTTTTTAATTTATTGCATAACTTTGCCGGTTTTAATAAAAAAAATATCTGGAAGGTTCACTTTGGTTCACACAGAATCTGCACTCGCTTCGCTTGCTCAACCAATAAGTATGCAAATTCGTTTTCTCCGAGTAATGATAAACTAAAATTAATAGCTAGATATTAAAGTCTAGACTACTCCGATTCAGCGCTAGACCCCATTATTAAAAATCTTATTTAATCTATGAGAACACGCAAATACTATATTAGTGGAATACTATGACTCTGTTCGTGTGATGTTCTTATAAAATATAGAACATAAGAAACTCTGGAGTTTCGATAATTGTGTGATGAACAAGTCAGTCAGCGAGTCTGGTTTGTTAATTGTATATTTAAAAATGGTTGTGGTATAAAATTATTTTTTGGTACATAATTTGTCAAACTTGTCAACACCATTTTGTACGTAAAACACACTAATTAGTGATTCACAGTGAAAGGACAGTTTAATTTGCAATGGAGGCATTTTTGCATGTTTATTTATGATTTTCTCTTCAGCAAAAGTTGTCACGCGAAAAAAATATAACGCTAAGCATTATACTAAATTTTTTGTTAGTAATTGCATAAAATAAATTTCGTCATTTATGAAAAAAAAATCGGTTGTCTGTAAAGTCGGTTTACTGACGATAGTTGAACGTGACAACGTCATACAGCTGTCCACGCGGACGCATCGCTCACTCAAGTAGGAGAGAGACAGATGTCGAATGCTGCCGAACGCGGAGGCCGATTGTGCCTCTTTGTCGCTCGTTCCGCGCTCTCGCTTGCACTTCAAGCCTTAAATTAAACGCCTCAGAGCGAGGTAACGCCGCATAAACCGACTAAACAGACAACCGATTTTTTGTGTAATTTTTTCAAAAAATTCGCCCATGAAGTCGCCGGTTTCTCAAGTTTTTTAAAGTTATATTATTTTTTATTATTATGTGTGTGTATAAGAGTCTGTCGTTTATGTAAACATAGTTTAATAATAAATATCACAGACTAGATTCAGCATCGTGTGAACAGTTTTGTCATACATTATCCACTAGCTTGTGATAAATATCCACCCATGCGTATCGAGGTATGTCCAGCATTCACGCCTTGAATGAAATCCTTGTTACAAATTCCTATACCTACCGACATAAGTGAAAAACGAGTTAATAATTATAAGTTTAAAAAACTAGAGAAACCGACTTCATTGCCAAACGGCTAAACCGATTTCAATGAAATTTGTTTGGGACAATCTGGACGTAAGAATAACCTTCTTAATAAAAAAATAATTTTCTAAATCAGTTCATAAATGACGGAGGCATGCAGTTACAAACATTAAAAAAATTATTTAAAAACAAAAGGGCAAAAACGATATTAATAAAATTAAAATGTGACCAATCTGGAAGCAGTACCTTTCAGATAAAAAAAAAATTCAAATCGGCTAGCAAATGACGAAGTTATGCGGTAACAAACATTAAAAAAAATATTTAAAAAAAAATACAACCGAATTGAGAACCTCCTCCTTTTTGGTTGGAAGTCGGTTAAAAAGAGAGCATAGCTTGGCCGGTGTAAGTTGACAGGTCTGAAGTGAGCTGTTTTTTTAATGCCATAGCTGGCGGACGAGCAGACGGGCCACCTGATGGAAAGTAGTCACCGTCGCCCATAGATACCTGCAACACCAGAGGTAGTGCTGATGCGCTGTCAGTTTTAAAGGAACTGATAGACCTGCATTTTGAAGAACCTCATGTCGAAGCTCCGAGGGAAAACTGCGGAAGGCAGTTCATTCCCCAACTCACTCGTGCGCGGCGAAAAGGACCTGGAATTTTGTGGAAAACCAGACATCCAGGTGGTGGGGATGGAATCTTATTCTGCGGCGTGTGGTGCGATGATAAAAATCAGGTGTTTGTAGGAAAATGACCAATAACTGCCGGAAATATAGTACCACGAGCTCCATATGGTTATGGCTATGGCTATCAAATTGTGTATATATATAGGCTGACCCACACATTCATTTTCTTCTTGGGTTTGAATATGTTGACACTGTTGACACATTTTTGACAGCCATAACCATAACCATATGAAGCTCATGGTAGGCCAGCAGGTCTGCCAAGTTACCCTGGATGTGTTATAGTGTCCAAACCAATAAAAGAGTCCAAAAGAGGGTAGATTGATTTGCCAGGCTCTGTCAACTGTGGATGGGGAGTGGGGCTACTTAGAGGGCTAATACGTAGGTTACAAGTGGTGAGCTCGAAGGTAAAAATGCTTTTGGGATTGATATTTTTGTCCATCCTTTGTTGCGCAGTCAATCAACGTCTCGATTTCTGAACAATTGAAAATATACAACCGAATTGAGAACCTCCACCGTTTATATTTGAAGTCGGTAAAAAAATATAACTTTCTTGAAAATCCTTTTGCCTCAGCCATGGAGGAACCCAAGTATGACGTCACCAAGAGCTATTTAGAACCGGAATTATCTGGTTTTTCCTGCATAAGTAAAAATAAACTTACTCCTTCATAATTTATGCATACAACCTGTCTCATGCAGGGCTCAATAGAAACTCTTTACATAATCTGTGTAGCTGTGCCGAGCGTACCGAGTACTTCATTGAACTATAACAAGTTACTTCATATGAGTTATTGATCAATACTTTGGTGACGAATTGAATACACAGATGACGGCTGATAGAGGGGAGTGGAAGAGAAGAACATGTTGTGCAGAAATAAGGGCAAACAGAGGAGGGATTCTGGTGACGAAGTAAAGTGAATACAGAGAATATGACGGCTGACAGAAGGGAATGGAAAAGGAGAACATGCGGTGCCGACCCCACATAAAGTGGGAAGAGAGGTAAAAAGAGGAGAGATTCTGGTGACGAAGTAAAGTGAAAAAAATGACGGCTGACAGAGGGGAATGGAAGAGGAGAACATGTTGTGCCGATCCCCAAAACTCGTTTGTACATTCATTATGTTCTACCCCTACTGCATTACCCTATTTTTTTTTTTTTTGGTAATTACAAAATAGTGGTGTATAACATGGGAATAAGGGCAAACAGAGAAGGGATTCTGGGGACGAAGTGGAGGGAACACCAGAAATGACGGCTGACAAAGAGGAATGGAAGAGGGAGAACGTGTTATTATTATTAAGTATTGTATTATTAAGTATGTACTTACAAAAAAATAATTAAATTATATGTATTATATCAGCTATCTGGTTCCTATAGTACAGACTCTGCTTAATTTGGGGCTGGATAGTGTTAAAGTGGGTGATGGCAAGAAGATGATGGACCCTGATGTGTTGACGAAGTTTTATGGCGACTCCAAGGCATCTGTCTCTCTCTGTTAGTACAATATTTAAGTTGGGTAAGAATTTTGTTAAGTACATAATCCATTAAAAATAATTTATGCAAAAATGTACAGTGTATTTGCATAATAAGCAAAATATGTTTAACATAATCGCTTTAAAGTGGGATAGAAAAATAAGCCCTTCCCTTTGTAAACTGTGTGCAATAGATAAATAGTAACTGACCTTAATCTCACCTGATGTTGAATGGTTACCTTATTTAGCAGCGAGCTTTAAAAATAAGTAGGTCGTCCGGTTTATATTGTCACACGATAGATTATACTGAAAGAGACTTCCTTACGACTTTCATCTGATGACTAGCGGTAAATATTCCCTCAGATGTCTGTATCCACTACCTTTCGTCACACTGGTTCAAAAGAACTAGTGACACTATAGAAGAAGACCTACTCAAAAATAAATGACTGTAAATTTTATTAATAACTAAATGACTATTCATGTGTACAGGGGGTAGTCTCAGAGACGTCAACATTTTTCGTACACATTTTGCAGTAGTTGGTTTAAAATCCACAACACACAAAAATTGACTGAAGGAAAGTGCTAACTATCATAAATTCAATTTATTTACTTTCATTTCACACTTATAGTTAGCCATAAAATTAAAAAAAAATTAAGGTACTCATAATAATCTTACATACTACAAAATAAAGCATTTATGAGAGTTCAGTATTTAGCTCTTCTATAGTGAGTTATAAAATATTTTCCAAAATAACCTAAAAATTTAACTATTATATAAAAAATGCGAACAATCCACACAGCACTATCTAGCTATAAACAAAGCAGAGCTTGTGGTATGGGAACCAAATAGCTGATATAATACTTGTATACACTTTTTTTTGTAGGTAAACACATACATGGAATACAACATAACACCCAGACTGAGAACAAACATCTGTGTTCAAACATGTGTGGGGATCGAACCCACGCCCTCCAGCGCAGAAGGCAAAGCTACTAACTGAGCTATGAAGGCAGTCAAAACTAACTAACTTAACCGTTGGTTGACTCATTAAAAACTAATCAGCAGTAGCTGAGCGTGTCTCACTGTAATTCCTAATCATCGTACGGATATGTTATGCAATTAGTATATACTTAATAGGTGTCTACAGACGGAATACATAATAATTTTATAATAACTTGATTGTGAAAGTATGTTGACACGATAGTAATAAATATTAACATAGAACGGTTGTAAAAATAATTATGATTTGCTTTTAGTGGTCTATCAGACGTACTCGTATAACAACTTCCGTTTCAAAATTTATCCTTGTGATATTACTGAATAAATGCATTTTGCCTTATTATAAACAACTCTATGAAACATGCACATGCTCACCTGATGTTAAGAAGTTACCTCTATTATGACCTAGGTTTGACAATGACACATTCTCAAACTATTTTCACACATTATTTAAATTATTGAATGCATTCTATTCGCACCTATCATGACTGTCATGGTTAAATGATGCAAGCTATTGTTCGTTCTCAATCATAGCGTGATCGATTGTCATGACTTTTAGTCGTTATAATCGATAGCTATTATGATTGAATAGGTTGGCGTTAAGCAATTTTTATAGCATTATAATATTCGTGAAAAAGGTTTTAGGCCAAATAGCCCTTAAGCTAAGCGTTCTGCGATGGTAGTCAGTGAAACGCTGACAAATTTCGCTGTCATATTTGACAATGTTTCACACACACAACAATGACAATGACCACCACTGCAGGACGCTTAGATTCGCATAAGGTTTTACATTATTAGGCACTTTTTTATACCATGATTCAATATGGAGATATTGTGGTCACTTTTTAAGTTCTAAAAAGCAAAATGTATTTAGCTAAGCGATTAAGCTAACAAATCTTAGTATTAAATATAATAGGTATTATTTTAGTGTTTATAATAAGGTTTATAATGATATGTAAAACGTAACATAAAATGAAACAGCTCGGAAGAACCATCATAATTGGATCTGTTTTATAGCTATAACGAAAATGATCCGGTTTTGAATTCAGTTAATAATTTAAATGCTAAATCACTGACAGTTCAATGCAAAAACTATGTAAAACAATGATTTATTCCTGTTAAAGGTAGTGATTGGCACACACGATCGTATTCATGACAAAAAATCTTCTCATACATGTCATGTTTTACTGATACAATACTTTTTGTTACAGGTATGATGTCATTTGCTGGCTGATCTATTTAAAGGTGGGTACTATAATTAAATCATAGCAGGGTTCCATAAAATTACTTTAAATAAATCGAGTGAAAAAGGGAAAATGTGATTTAATCCCGCTCGTTCTAAAAGTGGTCTGGAAGACCACTAAGAGTCCCATAGTCCCAAAATAGGATCAAAAAATCCTAGGATGTTTAAAATATCTAATTTGTGCTGCAATTTACTAACTCGCGACGACGACGGTCGTAAACCACCATGACAGAGCATAATATAGGTTTGCTGAAGTTTATAATAAAAAACTTAGGACAATGTGAAAATGTTGCCTATAACGCGGTCTGAAATCACTATTGTAACTCATATCATAATATTATGACAGTACATGAATAATTTATGACATAGTTTAGTACCAGGAAAACTGTTTTCACATTTTCTGTGCAGATTCCGCGTTCCTTTCCACACGCTATTAATTAAGCCACTTCGCGCCGTGTGACATACATTACTGCTTCAGTTAGAGAAAAAACTCTTTAGTGTCGATCAAAATACGCAATGGTAAGCCAAGGAGTACTGTGGTACTGGCACAAAACAGTGTGACACTCAATGCTTTCGTTCTATATTTGAAATTAAAAGATTCTAAAGATAGCATGAACAATACGAACATAATTTCTCGTGTGAACGAACTTTTGACAAGACTTGAATTTAATTGGTCATGCTAATTACTTATTTCTCTTTGCATTTACATTAATTATTTAGTACTCACTTTAACTTTATCTTAAAATATGCAAAATATTTAAAAGAGGTTACATGTATGTTTGCGCAGTTTAGTGAGACTCCTCTCAGTATGAAGACTTGGATTTTTGATAGATTGCGTATAATATTAACTAAAAAAGTACAAATGATCATGCGGTTCGCTAGTGGTAAAAAGCTGAAAACGAAGTGTCAGATTGGTTGCTGTCAAAAATATTTGAAATTTGAGTTTGACGTTTTGCATTCGTTCGGAAACGGAACGTTAGGCGCCGTAACAGCTTTCTTGTACGAACTTTTGAAGTTATTTTAATTATTAAACATTAATCCTGTATTTTTAAAACGCTTCCAACTGCGACAACCTCCATAAAAGGAAAGAGCAACCTACCATAGCCGACCTAATCCAGCAAATCAACTTTCATAATTTTACACCACTTAAAACACTCATATTTTTGAACCCACGCATAGCCTACAAACACGATTAAGAATTAAAATCATAACAGATAGTTATCAAACGCAATTTGATTTTAAATTTATTACATAAAGTAATTTAAATAAAGTATGGTGTGACGCCCTCGAGCAGTGGGGCTATTATCTAAAAACATGCAATAGCGATACTAGCAGCATTGGTGGCCTGGCCGAGCGACAAAATTGTGGAATTGTCGCGCTTAGGCTATTAACGAGCCGGTATGACCGAGCTTCGCTCGGGTTTAAAAAAAAATTGTATTATTATTTGCCAATAGATGTCAGGCAGAGTCGTATCTTTATTGGCTTATTTTTAATTAACGCCTTCTAGCTTGCAGTTAGTTGCTCACAATCGCCAATAGATGGCAGGAACAGTCGTATATTGAGTTTATGTTTGATTATTGCATAACACCAACTTCTCGTCATTTTCTAAAAATGAATCCTAGCTAGATCGATTTATCGCCCCCGAAAACCCCTGTATACTAAATTTCGTGAAAATTGTTGGTGCAGTTTCCGAGATCCTTAACATATACAACGTGTATCAAAATATGTGTACTATCCTGAAGGGGGGTGAATTTCCACCCCCCGGGGAACAACTTTTGTTCAACGACTTTTCGAACTTCGATTGGTATCTCTGAAAAAAACTGCAACGAAGTTTCAACATGAACAGCTGACTTTATACAAAGTGACAACCCTAAACTCAGCTACAGAGGTAGTAGGTAGTAGTAGTAGACCTACAGAGGTAGTAGGTCAAGGGGTCAAGGGGTTACAAGGATAGGGTTGTCAATTTATTTAGGCATTATGAAATTAAATATTTTTGTATGGGAAACTGAAAATAGGAATTTTTAATTATCTCCCCCCCACAACTGATCACCATTGTGGTCTGAAACCCCCCACCTTCGCATAGTACACATATTTAGATACACCTTGTATATATATATATGTTTAGGATATATATATATATATACAAGATTTTCTCGTTTAAAGGTATTAATAAAAGTGACAAATATGTCACAAACACGCGACAATTTCACAATTTTGTCGCTTTTTGACATACCTATAATATGTCGAATTGTCAGCTTTATTAAACAGGGCCCTGCTGGTAGCAACCCCGCCTTCCAATCCTAAGGTCATGAGCTCAAATCCAGTCCTGCACCAAAGAGTTTTTCCATCTAAAAATGTATGTACCTATGCCATAACTCTCACACGATGAAGGGACACATGGGGAACTTTTATTACTTTATTCAGTTGCACACAAGGATCACTTTGAAACGTCTTAACGCAAGACTAGGTGCCAGTTTCACACGACCAAGTCTAAAAGAACAAGCAAAAAACGATGGCTAGGTTCCTACCGTTTTTAGATGATATCTCCTTTTGTGCACTAAGAATAATTATAACTAATATCACATCGCGGTTTAATCGCGGGATTTTGATAATTCGTGACTATTAGTAATTAATCAGAGATATAATAAAAACAAGAAACGGGTTTTCTTCAGGAAGATCACTTTGATAATAAATAAATAAATATTGTGGACAATCCACACAGCACTATCTAGCCCCAAATTAAGCAGAACTTGTACTATTGGAACCAGATAGCTGATAATCAAAACTTTTTTTATTTTTGTACATACATAGGTACTTAGAATATAATATAACGCCCAGACAGAGTACAAACATCTGTGTTCACCACACAAATATTTAATTTTGTTCTCGGTGGGGATCGAACCCACGACCTACGGCGCAGAAGGCAGAGCTACTACCAACTGAGCTGAGAGGCCAGTCGTAGTAAAATAATTATTCAAGCTGCAATTTTACCTCATTTACTAAAGCCATAATCACACACGAATAGATATAATCTCTCATTGAATGACTAGTCGCTTCTGACAAATAGAACCACGAAGACATGGCTCCTACTACGTTTCACACAGTTATAATGAGATGTGTGAGTGTAATGTCAAAGTACCGACTCATGCGTATGTCTGTCACGTGCTTGGCACAGTGTAGATTGAAGTCAGTAGCGCATCGCTTTAGAATTTTATGTTATAAAATAAAAATTAAATCAAATTCAAAAGTTTAACTATTAATACTTTTAAAAGTTTTAAATAGATCCATGCAACATGGTACTTTTTGCATTTTTCAAAATTGGTGATTAGGGGACACAGTATAACTTTTGTTAGGTTAATGTGATCAAACTGCTTGGATCTTTTGTGCATATATGAAACTTGATGAGTACATTATGGATACGTAGATAACTCGATTTTACAAAATTGTGGGTTGGATCTTTTATGCTTAACTGGGTCCAATTATTCAATGGTATCACAAGAATCACTCTTTAAAACGTCTTAAAGCTATGTGAGCCTAGGTGCCAGTACCACGCGAACAAGCCTAGAAAAACAGGCATCAAACTACAGCTTGGTTCCTACCGTTTTTTTGTATGTTTCTTTTAAATCAAAAATAATAATAGCAGTGAAGTTCCAGTGTAGTACCACTCCAACTTAGTGAGACGTAAGCAATACAAAAGCAAACGTTAAGTTAGTTTATTTAATACGATATGGTATACGTAAGAAATTCATGTAACTCCTGTCATGTAACCTTTGAAAACAAAATACGGCACCAAACTATCTTGTCTGTCTGTATTTGTTGGACCTACTGCAATTACCTTTACGATGCCATGACAGGTGGCTCTACTTCTCACTTCTGTGGTAATGGTAACCATTTTAATAGAGCCACCTGGCATGACCATGCATGTCGGATTAAAAAGAAAATTGCTATAAATGATTGAGCGAGCAAAGCGAGTGATAATTTTAATGATAACTTGGGTAATTTGGTATTCTATGTTCACTAGTTTCCATTTTTCAATTAACTTAGTTGTAAATAAAATTGTCGTTGTTTTTGACACATGTCTAAAAAGATGGAAAATGTATGGATAGCGTTATTTTTGCTTAGTATTTATTATTCTTTACTAAGTAAATATATTTCATCTAAAAATAAATATATATTTAAAGACA